>JAOTRH010000024.1:1779846-1815152 GCA_034768845.1 Heliamphora exappendiculata | reverse complement strand
ATAAGAAGATATAATAGAATAAAATCAAATCAGAATAAAATCAATCTAATCAATCTAATATTTTAATCAATCTAAATTTAATATTCTAACACAACCATTTCGTAAATTAATCTTTTGAGGTGAATGGCAGATCAGTTTTACGAATACAAATAAAAAAAAGGTTAATTTCTAACAAACACTGTCAATTAAAGTTCAATTGCATTTTTAATTTTTAAAATTATCTAATAATAAATAATATTTTTACTATTATTTTAACGTTAATTCTCTTAAATGTAAGCAAAAGTAATAAAATAAAATAAAAACACATTATCCATTTCTCTATTTTTTTCTCCCTTAATAGTTAATATCAATAATTTTCCACACTATGTATGTGATTTCTTATAGTTAAAGAAAAAATGAGTGGTTCATTGACGGTGTTTGTTAGAAATTAATTTTAAGCTTTTAACTAATAATTTAATAAAAATTAAGAAAGTGTACATAGGTGTACTTATAATTAATTTTTTGTTCGTGGTTTTTAGTTCTAAATTAACAAACACAAATTATATAAGTTCAATAAATATTTGTAATTTTTAATAAAAATTTTACTTATATTTTGTTAATTCTAATTATTAAATTCATAATTTTAATTATACTAAAGAGGCTTTATTGATTTGGGCACCCCAAGGCGCATTGTTGGATTTCTTGACTTAGGACATGTTCAGATATCTAAAAAGTTTAATTTTTAAAATGTTTAGTTTTTTTTTAAGGAATAAAAAATTCGGATATTTGAGATAATATTTTATAACTTTTTTGCTTAAAATTTGACTTTTTGCAAAAAATCAATTTTTTTAAAAAACCAAGCAGGGACTTATCTTCTCCCACTTATGTTAGCTAAATAAAAACACATTTTGGTCTTTTTCTTTTGTACGGGAATTGTACATTAGTCCTTTTTGGGTGACTTTACTTATTTATTTATTAATTTATAAGTCAAAAAAAAGTCACGTCGTTTGGGTAACTAAATAAGTTAAAAACAAGAAAATACGCAAATAAGTAAATAAATAAATAAACTCGTTTAGGTAGCCAAATAAGCAAATAAGTTAGTTTATAAGTTAACTTATAAAAAAATAAGCTCATTTAGATAGTTGGCTTATAACCAAATAAGCAAATTAGTTACAAGTCACCCAAACAAACTTGCATAAATGGAATTTGACTTATTTGTTAATAAATAAATAAATCAATAAACAAATAAGCAAGCTCTACCAAAACGGAACCATTATTGCATGGAGGTCTTTTTTCTCCTTTTGAGTCAATAGATGTTTTGTTATGTTTGATGAATTTTTTAAATTAATTTTCTGTTAAATTTATAATATATTTAGATTTTTTTAACTTTTTTATAAAAAATAAAAAGATAAAAACACGTTTTATTTTTAAAATTAAGTTTAAAATGGACAATGATTATAAATGAGACATATATATTATATAGAGAGAATAGATAATTAACTTATTAACTTATTGAGTGTCTCTAATATATTTATTAACGATTTGTTTTTTTTTTTTTTTGCTTTATTTTTTGTTTCATTTTTTATTAAGTATTTCATTTTATTTAAGCTTTTTGTTACATTTGTTTACCTAGATTAATTATATATAAATTTTAATATCAATTTTTTATTTTGCAACTTTATTAGTGATTTTTTTTTTTTTTTTTTTAGTTTTTCAGTCTTTAGGATTATCCATCTTACTAAATTCGAATATTTTTGCACTATATTATAGTCAAATATAAAATATCCGAAAAGTATCACATATATATAGTAGAGTTCTCGAGTTCTATTATTAGAATTTCATGAGTTTTTTTTTACTATTACTAGTTAATAGTATGCGGCCAACACCCGCGATCTAAGCTCAATATATTAATTGTTAAAAATATAGTGTATAAAAAAGTGTTATTTGCAAAAAAATTTATTGTATTTGACATAATTTATAGTGTAAAATTTTAAAAACATTGATCTAACGAAATAGAGAGAAAAAGTCCCTTCCTTACCGTTATTGGCCCTGTTTGGATAAGATGGCTTATTAGCTTATAAGCCAATAAATAAGTTACGTCGTTTGGTTTGTCAAATAAGTCAAATTTTAAGCTAATAAACAAATAAATTAATAAGTCAAATAAGCTAAAAATAAGCTAAATGAAGTGACTTATTTAAGCAAATAAACTAAAATAAGCCAAATAAATAAAAAATAAATCAAACAAAGTAGCTTATAAGCAAATAAGTAAATAAGTGAAAAAAAAGCTAAATAAGCAAACAAATCAATTGTCATCCAATGAAGTGACTTATTTATATTTTGGCTTATTTGCTAATAAGCAAATAAGCATGTTACTCAAACAGGGCCATTGCCAACCTCAAGTTTTAAATCTAAATTAATCTCAGTCATTATTTTTAAAAGGGAGCTCAAGTGAGAAATTCTAATTTAGTAGAATATTTTGGGATAAGTCTCATTTGAAAACTTTTACTCCGTTAATTTTTTTTTTATTGTGTTTTTAAATATGTGTTTTTTATTTAACCAATTCAATTTATAGTATTACTAAAATTCAAAATTGAAAAGTTAATGTTTGCATATATGGAGAATTAAAAATCACATCTAGTATTTGATTTTCGGAAACCTGACGTGAATCAATTCTATTTTGAATTTTTCTATTCTGAATTTTGGTAAATTCAATTCTGAACTTTGGAAACGTTATTTTGGTAACGCCATAAGTTTACAGTTATAGTACATCCTTAATGTGAATTTGATTTCTTGTTGTATAATTAGAATATTTTCATTACGTCACAGTTTAATGATAGCATTTTCATTATAAATATTTTCACTACACCATAGTCTCATTTAATGGTTTAATGACAAAATACAGTTATGAATGTCACAGTTTAATGAGAACATTCTCATTATAATTGTCAATGAGAATACAATGAGAACACCTTTCATTGAGAACAATCTCATGAGTCCTCATTGCAATATATACTCATTTTTATAATTTTCTCATGTGAAAAAATCTTCAAAAAATTAGTACCTAATAGAAATTAATTTACGACATTACTTCACAATTTAATGATAATATTTTTATTATGAATATTCTCACTACGCCACATTTTCATCTACTAACATTTTACTGTTAACACTAGTAATTATTTTCAGTGATAATAGTTCTCAATACCTGTTAACACAAGTGTTAACATTTTACTTTTAACACTACTAACATTTTTATTGGGAAAATGGATTCCAAAAAGAACTATCTTCAGTACCAGAAGAATTCGGTCAATAATGGTAGAAATGATGATTCCGTAAATTACAATGAAAAATATTAAAAATATGCAAATTTTGAATATAAGATCTCTTACCAAACATAATCTGAAAATATGCAAAATTCAATCATACCAAACATATTCTGAAAATATGCAAATTTCGAATATAAGATCATTTGCCGTTAAAAATGAAAATTCAAATTTTAGAAATATGCTTAATTGACAATATAAAAATTTGAAATGGAAATATTTTTAGCATACATTGAATATAGAATTTCTTGGCGTTAAAAATGGAAATTCAAATTTCAGAAATATGCTTAATTGACCATGTAAAAGTTTAAAATGAAAATATTTTTAATATACACTGAATATATAGGATCTCTTGCCGTTAAAAATAAAAATTCAAATTTTGAATTACCATATTTGATATGCATATATGCAAAATGGTATTTTGGTCTCCAATTGTGATAAAATTCGAATATAGGACTTCTTGAAATATTTTCAAACTGATTAAGATTTATCCCATAACATGATCATAATATAGTACTTATAATTAATTATTCATTTTTAAAATGTATTGAAAATGTAGAACATATTTTAAAAAATGTGGGTTTTTTTTATAGGATCATTTAATCTCAACTTTTTTTTTTAAATGTGCTAGAAGAAAAAGAACACATTTCAAAAAAATATAAACTATTTTATATATAGTTTTAGCTTCCATTTTGCAATTTAAGACACTTTTAAAAAAATATGAGTTATTTTATTATGTAAATATTCATAAATATAAATTTATTTGTACAAAGAAAAGAGTGCTATATGAGAAAGTTTAGTGAATATTTTTAAAAAGTATAAATTATTCTATGTTGAATAAAAAATTTCTATATATACACTATTTTTAGATTATATAGTATGAACTTTATAAGAATATGTGGTATGCATTTTATAAATTCTACCATGCATATTCATTATTAAATTATCTAAGTTTGTAATTAAAATACATTATAGATTCATAAATCAACAATCACAAGAATTAATAAATTTACCATAAAAATTCATAATTAGTCAAAAAGATAAAAATAAGTTAAGATAAATTAATAAGTCAAGATTTTATGTTGTTGATTTTAATTTTAGTTTCTTTCATCGAGAAGCTACAAAATTAGTAGTAATGAATATAACGTAGAAAATTATGTACGATGAAAGCATGATGTTTTTAATTGATGTCAAGTAATATTACTGTTAAAATTAATTCTATTAATTTTTAAAAATTATATATGAAATAGTAGTATTAATGTGTGTTTGGTTAATAATTCGTAGGAGGAATAGTATAAATAGTGATTAATAGAGAAAAAAGAGATACAAAAATAAAATAATCAATTGCATTCATAATTAATATTCCGTTTGCAAAAAGTGTTTACTTCTGATCTTTTTTATTTATGTTTTCATTTTGAAATAAAAATAAATTAAAAATGTACTAATATACTTAAAACTCTAAAACTAAGAAAAGATAAATAAGCAAAAATATCCCAAAAAAATAACGATAGTATTTAATTTTAAATATAATCAACATACAAACTATACAAAAAAATACTAAGTCAAGAAAATCTAAAAGAGACCAAAAATAATAAAAAGAGACAACCGAAAGAAATCAAAAAAATTTATAATTAGGAAAAAGACAATTAAAAAACATTAACTATGAAAAATATCCCCCACGGTTAAAAACAACCTTTTACTATAAAGTTAAATTTTTATGGGCACATCTCAATCGTATCTCGATGATTCAAACCATCATCTCGTAGAGCATATTGAGAAAATTATACATGTAAAACAAGATTGGTTAGATATGTGTAGGTATACATAGTACTGGCCATATATGGATAAATTAACTTATTTACTTATTTGATTAAGTTGATTTTTCATTTTTAGTGAACTTTTTTTATCATTTAATTAAACTATTGTACTTTTTAAGCTTCTCTCATTGAGACAAGCAAAAAAGTAAAATAATTTGATCAAAATATTAAAAAAATCAAAAAAGACAAAAATAAGCAAAAATAAACTAATAAGCCAAATAAGCAAGTTTATAACTAAAATAAACCAATAAGCCAATAAGTATGTTTGCCCAAACAGGCCCACTAGTATCTTATAATATTTATTTTAGTGTTATATGTGATTTTAAGATTAGAATATTTATTTTATTTAAAATACATATGTTCAAATCATTTAGTAATTGATACCCGATCAATTTAATTTTTTACATAACTGATCTTCTTAAGGAGATATATAATGAACAGTAAAATAAACTCAAGGTATATCTATAAATTTAAAAGACAATTTGTTTAGTAAAGACTAAAACTTGAATTGTCGAGATAGAAATTATGGACAAAAACTCTTTATATATATTTTATGGGCCTAACTTAATTTTATTTTGATAATATGAACTATTTATATTAGAGAGTATATTAGGATGATCATCCATATATATAAAAAAAATATAGGGTAAATTATACTTACTTTTTCTGAAGTTTAAATTTATTACAAGAATCTCTCTTGTAGTCTCTGAAATTACATTGTCATTTTTTTGTTTTGTTTTTATATTTTAAATACTCCATTCTATTAAATAGCCGTTAAAAAAATTTGACAAAAAATGTTAGTATCAGCAATTATTTTATGTTATTTTCAATTTTACCTTTATTCATATTATTATTTTTTTAATTTTTCCTCATCACTCTCTTCTCTCTCCGGAGTAATGAAAATCCACCAAATTAGAAAAAAAATCCACCAGAAAAAACCCTCTCTCTCTCTCTCTAGACTTCAATATGAAGCAATGGCGATCCTAGCAGAATAACGAGTCAGACGAATCTCAACAACTTTCTACAAAGTTTTCAAGACTTTTCCTTGACCACCACCACCACCGACATTCGTCACACCAACGTCGAAAACAATCCAAAAAAGTCCAAAAATTTAAGAATTTCGATAAAGCAATTCCAATCGATTTCTGACAAAGTTTATAAATTTCGACAAAATCCAAAAATTGCAATTTCCATACCTCACTCTTTCTACGTTCTCTCTGTCTAAAACTACCCACAAAGTTTGGAGACAAATTTTCTACAAAGTCCAGAACAAAATTATTGTGATGAACATCTAGTGAGAGAGAAAAAGAGAATCATTGTGATGAACAAATTTTTGGCAAAGTTCATATCTCAATTTTCAACCAAAAAATGTCAATTATTGTGATGAACATATAATGAGAGAGAGAGAAAATCATTTACTAGAGATAAATAACAAATTAATATAGAGAAAACTCAAATAGATATAAAGAATAAATTTTATAACAAAATCTTAAATTACAGTTCAACTTTTGCACATTCAAACCTACTCATTCCATCATTCTTTCTTCGACTGGCAGACTCAATTCACAAACAAATTTTTTGTTTGACAGACCCAATTCACAAACATTTTTTTTCTTTTGGTCAAAGATGTGGAAAATTAAATATAGGGTTTCAATGATTGAGTCTTCAATAATTAACCATTTTCCTTCACCTGTTCTTCGCCTCTTTCTCTGGTCTTCGGTATAACGATGATGGTCCTGCCGATGTATGTGGTCGTCAACGTATAAGATCCTCCGAAACACCGCCGCGCCTTAGTGTTGAAAATACCAGTCGTCGATGAAGCCGCTGAGTGCATGGGTCTTTGGTCCTGGGTCCACCACCACAATCACGCACGCCAAATTCACTTGCAGATAAACTAAAATCGACACCAAACAGATCGAAATCGCATCGCAGAACCAAAGAAAAACGTTTGAATTGTAATCGATTTCGAACCCTAGAACTCGATTTCGTGGGTTTGTGCGTAAGAGAGATGGGCCAATAGTTGTTGATCTGCAGTTTCGTGGCTAGGGGAGCGACGACAAGGGGTCATTGGTGAGGAATCGATGGCAAGAAGAGATAGCGACGGGGGAGGTTTGTCGACCACAGGTTGTCGATGGCGAGAAGGGATAGTAACGGTGGCTCTCACCTCCAAATAAACCCCAACAAATTGATCTCTAAAATTAACAAATTTTCCACCGACGAAGCTTTAAAAAACCCATGAAAATAATATACACTAAGTATATGTTGTAATGATATCATTTGGGGAGTGTGTGTGTGAGAGAGAGAAACCCATTTGATTAGATAAGGATAAAATAGTAAAAGTGTATTTTCAGTTAACGACGTTTGCTTTACAACACAGAAAAGAGAGGTTATTGTAATTTCGGTAACTTAAGGGGAGGTCTCTGTAATGAGCTTAAAGTTCATAGGAGGTAAGTATAATTATTTCAAAAATATATTGATTGAATATATGTAAATATAGTATTGTCTAATACTTATTTTAATGGTTTTTGTAATTTTGAAAATACACTATTTGTTTTATTTAAAATCAATATATTCAAATAATTTAGTTATTTATACTTAATCAATTTAATTTTTTTACATAGGTGATTTTCTCAAAAAGTTATATAAAATAAATGATACGATTATCAAAATAAATTTGAAATATATTTATATCTATCATAAATTAGGTTAAAATTACAATACAAATTTTTAATAAATAGTAAAAAAGAATTCCAAACCTGACGTTGCAGTGACTAAAATAGCCTTTTGATGATCAAACTTAAAAGATGGCGCGTAATTTCATTTTAAAACTTTTTATATTTTGAAATAAGGGTTAATTTTATTTTTATACGTTAACCTACCACAATTTTTTTGAGTAAATTATTAATATCTCTCACTAGGTATTAATTAAATACAATTAAACACTTAAAAATATTAAAAATTACATCACATTTCTTAAAATTTAAATTCATGTAATGAATATCATTCTCTATTAGTCAACCGTTAAATTATCCAACAAATATTACTTACCTGAACAATTTATTTATTTTAAATTTCTATATTACCCTAAATTACCTTCCATTCACCATTAGTTTCTCACAGCATGAAATGGGGCCAACTTTGTGCACCTCCTCCAGTCCACTCCATACCTTTTTCAAGTTGGTTGAACCACCGGTGGCGCTGCCGTGACCACCACTGTCTCCGCCATAACCACTCCCTTCTTCTTCGTCTTCAGCGAGCCATTCTCATCAAGATCCGTTTCGACAAGGATCCCAACCAATGGCAAAGCCGATATGCATCAAGAGGGACGTGACCTTTTTTATTTTTTTATATGCACATTATTATGTATAAAAAAATAAAATTATGCATCTAAATTCATACTTTCCTAAATATAGAACTATTTTATTATTTTAATTTTTTATAAAAATATTTGCAATCGCGAGTCTTAAAATAACAAATTTTAAAAGTAATCTTTTTAAAACTTTTATTAAGTTATGACATTTAATCAGTTTTTTACGTCTATAAATTTTATTTATATGCTATTAGCTAAAGAATATTTAATACATAATATAATTTTATTTGTTATTAAAATATTATATAAATATCGTGATATTTTTAAAAAATTTACAAAAATTATTAAGACATTTAAATGCTGTAAAACTTTCAAATAGTCAAAACTTAAAATCAAGATAACAACTCAATTAAAAACGATTAAACTGATACTATAATATTTTAGTTAGTTTGATATGTTTTCAATAATGATTAACATCTACTAGAATATATAAATTTTATTTACTTAAAATAAATAAATAAATTTCTGCCTTAATTGTCATCAAATTTTATGAAATTATACATTATAAATTTTTTATATTTATTAATAATTGTTTAAATCTTAGCAATATTCTATTATTATTAATTTAAAAAATTAATATTTTTAATTAATTATTACTCCTTCTAAACTAAATTCCACCTCCGCCGCCATCCCAACGACCCCGACGATGACTATCGGATCCCTAACGTCACCTACACTCTCGGCCGCAAAATCACCAATTGGGACGAAAAAGCGTAAGGTCTGGATCAATCGCAATCCCGAATTCCCCAGCTTCATCATCAGTAAAGCTCGATTCTTACTCGTTATCGGGTCACCACCGAACCCGTGTGATAACCCAATTGGGGATCACTATCTCTTGAAAGCAATTAAGAACAAGATTGATTATTGTAGGTTACACGGGATTGAAATCGTGTACAATATGGCTCATTTGGACAAAGAACTTGCTAGGTTTTGGGCGAGATTGCCATTGATTCGTAGGCTGATGTTGTCGCATCCAGAAGTGGAGTGGATTTAGTGGATGGACAGTGATGCTTTGTTTACAGATGTGGTGTTTGAACTTCCACCATCGAAGTAGGATAGTTACAATCTAGTTGTTCATGGGTACCCCGATTTGTTATTTGATCAGAAATCGTGGATTGCGGTGAACACCGAGAGCTTTCTGTTTTGGAATTGCCAGTGGTCTTTGGATTTGCTGGATGCTTGGGCGCCGATGGGTCCAAATGGGGCGCCGATGGATTCTTTCCGTTTCTTGCTGTGTATTTCCTTCTACAGAGAGAAAAAGATAGAGGATTTTTTATGGAGAATTCGGAGATTACCGCGAAATCAAAGGCAAAAATGAAATCCGAAGTTGACAGCTACACTCCGACGTTCATGAGAGAGAGTGGGGAGGAAAGGAACGGAGCTTCAAAGTACACTTAATCATTTTATTAACTCCGCTCTTTACATGCATTGGATATTTATACACTAATTTAAATGTATTTAATAAAAAAGGGTTGTGAATTTAGAATTTGATCTGTTAGTCAATTTACTAACGGAGGGTTATTCCTTATGCAAATTTAAATTTAAGGAGTGAAATATAATTTTTAATATCTTAAATGTTTAATCGTATTTGATTAATACTTCAAGAGAAATATTGATAATTTATTCAATTTTTTTTATTTTTTAACTATTAATTTTATTTATTTGGCCCCACCACTATTTAATTTTCTCTTACTCAAATTAAAAACTATCAACTCCTAAAAGCTAAGGGTCTGTTCGGTTACATTTTTCATTTTCACTTTTAAAAAAATTGTTGTCCTAAAATAAAAAAATGCATTTGTTGACAATTTTTACAAAATAATTTTCAGAAAAATGAGTTAAAAAAGAGCTTCAAAATAAGAAAATTCGAAAACTATTAATGTTGTTTTCAGAATTTTCAAGTCCAGTATTTTAGAAAAAATAAAAAATACAGAACACAATTTTTCCGTCATCGCGACCTCTTAGTCGCCGTCGCCGCCGTCGTCGAATCATATCTCAATCGTCGTCGCCATTGTGGTCGAGTCAAATTTCAATCGCTGTCGCCATCGTCTCACCAGATTTCAATTACGGTCGCTGTCATCGACTCACTAGATCTCAATCATTGTCATCATCATCGAGCCAAACCTCGAAATCAGGCGTCGTCATCATTGCTTCCTCTTCGCTTCCTTTTCTTGATTGGAAGAATCATAGAGAGATTCGTGTCCCAATCATCGTACTCGTCGCATTTCAATCGTTATCGTCATCTTCGCGTCTCAATCGTTGCCGTCCTCTTCATGTCTCAATTGTTGTCCTCTTTACTTTCTTTTGTTCATTGTTCTAAAAGTAATACACCAAATACAATAACTATTTTTAAAATATTATGAATCTAATTTTTAATTTTATTTTAAAAAAATAATTTTTAAATTACAATTTTAAAAAGCGTAACCGAACACACCCTTAGGCATTGTTTTTATAGAAAGTTAGGCTTCATTTTCGGGAACGCTTGGCCCTCCGTAATAGGCTGCAGCTCTTAGACAAAAAAATTATATATAAAATCAACGTTAAAATTGTTATTGACATGGTCCTAATTAGGAACATATCGAGAGGAGACAACGGGGCTAGTTTTAAAAAATTATATTATTTTTATTTATTATTTTACGTATAAATGAATATTTTAATATTTTTGACGAGTACTTTGCCCCTGATATGGCAAATTATTAGCTAGTCCCAAAGTACAATATAAACGATTCTATGTGGTACTTTCGACAAATAAATGAATGTAAATTACATAACATTGAACGCTATTTGTTTCCTAACTACCCAACAAATGTGAATCATCATGTCTCTACCGTAAAAATTTTCATTAACGTATTGAATAGGAGTATCACGTAAATTTGTCATATAGTAATCTAGGAGCACCAAATAATTACTCCCCCAGTAGTGGGATAATAGTTCCACTACTGGGGGAACTATATATATATATATATATTAAAGAGCGGGTATCTAAGCACTCTTCGTCCTATATAAAAAGTTTTTTCTACTTTTGTCATTTATAAAAAATTCCTTTGAACCTTTTTGCTTTTTTCCGCACTTTGTTATGTTTTTTCTCCGTCTCTCTATCATTTCTTGTCCTATATGAATTTTTAATTACTTTTGTTTTTTTTTTCATTTTAGTATACTTGTTAATTATTTTGTAATTTATTTTTATTTCTTGACCCTTTTTTTCAAATAATTATAAGAGCAATAAAGTTAAAAAAACAATTAAATAACAAAAAATATTGACAAAAAATTACTCAAATAATAAAAAATAACAGATTTAAGTCAGAGTCATTGCCTAAGCTTTAAGCTAAACAAGTAAAAATTTCGTTTAATAAATTTTAAAAAGATTTTAAAGCTAAAATGCAATCTATTTATTTGCACGAATGATATTCTCAATGTACTTTATAAGTTAAACGATTCAAATTATTAAAATAAACTTGAGATGAACTCATAAAACATATATATGCATTTGTTTTTTGTCCATACTTTTCGTTTCATCAATCTTAAATTTTAAAATTAACTTTACAACTTGTATTCTAAAATTTATAGATACACATCAAGTTTATTGTGATGAACATATCATTAATTTTATAGAACTTTGAAAAGAATATTCATATAAAAATTTAAATTGATATGGTATAAATAACTAAATAGCTTGAATATATGTATTTTAAATAAAATAAATGGTCTATTCTTAAAATTACAAATACTATTAAAATAAATGTTGTAAGACACTATATATATATAATATTAATTAATTAATTTATTTATTTATATTTTTAAATATGAATGATCTTCTCGAAATCGTCCTCGTCTATGTCATCGTCGCTTCCTCTTTATTTTTTTCTCTTGATTGAAAGAAAAGATATTTGTGTCTCATTCATCTTTGCATCTTATTCGTTGTCGTCCTTTTCACATCTTAGTTATCATCATTTTTGCTTTCTTTTGTTGACTTTTTTGAAAATAGTACACCAAACACAATCTCTTTTTTAAAAATATTATAAATTAATTTTTTTAAATTCATTTTAAAAAATAATTTTCAAATTATAATTTTAAGAAACACAACCAAACGCACCTTAACTCCTTTTTTTCCGCACTACTCTGTTGCCATCGTCTCATCAAATTTCAATCGCTGTCCCTGTCATCGACTCACTAGATCTCAATCATTGTCATTATCGTCGAGCCAAATCTCGAAATCAGGCGTTGTCATCATTGCTTCCTCTTCACTTCCTTTTCTTGATTGGAAGAATCATAGAGAGATTCGCGTCTCAATCATCGTACTTGTTACATTTCACTCGTTATCGTCCTCTTCGCGTCTCAATCGTTGTCGTTCTCATCATGTCTCAATCGTCGTCCTCTTTGTTTTCTTTTGTTCACTTTTCTAAAAATAATACACCAAACACAATAACTATTTTTAAAATATTATGAATCTAATTTTTAAACTTATTTTTAAAAATTAATTTTTAAATTACAATTTTAAAACGCACAACCGAACGCACCCTTAGGCATTGTTTTTATAGAAAGTTAGGCTTCATTTTCGGGAACACTTGGCCCTCGGTAATGAGCCGCAACTCTTAAACAAAAAATTATATATAAAATCGACGTTAAAATTGTTATTGACATGATCTTAATTAGGAACATATCGAGAAGAGACAACGGGGCTAGTTTTAAAAAAAATCTTATTTTTATTTATTATTTTACGTATAAATAAATATTTTAATATTTTTGACGAGTACTTTGCCCCCAATATGGCAAATTATTAGCTAGTTCTAAAGTACCATATAAACGATTCTATATGATACTTTCGACAAATAAATGAATGTAAATTATATAACATTGAACGCTATTTGTCTCATAACTATCCAAGAAATGTGAATCATCTTGTCTCTATCGTAAAATTTTTCATTAACGTATTGAGTGGGAACATCACGTAAATTTGCCATATGGTGATCTAGGAGCACCAAATAATTACTCCCCAATAGTGGGATAATAGTTCCGTTATCGAGTATAATAACATTTATTCTCTTCATAATATACTATATATATTAAAGAGCGGGTGTCTAAGCACTCTTCGTCCTATATAAAAAGTTTTTTTCTACCTTTTGTCATTTATAAAAAATTCCTTTTAATCCTTTTGCCTTTTTTCGCACTTTGTTATGTTTTTGCTCAGTCTCTCTATCATTTCTTGTCCTATATGAATTTTTAATTACTTTTGTTTATTTTTTTGTCATTTTAGTATACTTGTTAATTATTTTGTAATTTATTTTTATTTCTTGACCATTTTTTTCAAATAATTATAAGAGCAATAAAGTTTTAAAAAACAATTAAATAACAAAAAGTATTGACAAAAAATTACTCAAATAATAAAAAGTAACAGATTTAAGTCAGAGTCATTGCCTGAGCTTTAAGCTAAACAAGTAAAAATTTCGTTTGATAAATTTTAAAAAGATTTTAAAGTCAAAAGGCAATCTATTTATTTACACGAATGATATTCTCAATGTACTTTATAAGTTAAATGATTCAGATTATCAAAATAAATTTGAGATGAACTCATAAAACATATATATGTATGTATTTTTTGTCCATACTTTTCGTTTCAGCAATCTTAAGTTTTAAAATTAACTTTACAACTTGTATTCTAAAATTTATAGATTCACATCGAGTTTATTTTTATGAACATATCATTTATTTTATAGAACTTTGAAAAGAATATTCATATAAAAATTTAAATTGATATGGTATAAATAACTAAATAACTTGAATATATGCATTTTAAATAAAATAAATGGTCTATTCTTAAAATCACAAATACTATTAAAATAAATATTATAAGACACTATATATATATATATAATATTAATTTATTTATTTATTTATTTATATTTCTACTTATGAATGATCTTCTCGAAGTCGTCCTCGTCCATGTCATCGTCATCGTCATCGTCGCTTTCTTTTTACTTTCTTCTCTTGATCGAAAGAAAATAGATTTGTGTCTTAATCATCTTTGCATCTTATTCGTCATCATTCTTTTCACATTTTAGTCATCATTATTTTTGTTTTTTTTTGTTTTTTTTTTTTGAAAGTAGTACACCAAACATAATCTCTTTTTTTAAAATATTATGAATTTATTTTTTAAATTCATTTTAAAAAATAATTTTTTAATTATAATTTTAAAAAATACAACCAAACGCACATTAACTCCTTTTTTTTCTGGACTACTCTAGTTTGTTAACATAAAATGAATGAATTTTCTCAACACAAACAACAAAATTACTATTTTGACAATAAAAAATGAATAAAAATTAATATCGGACTATTTTTCATCAATAACTTTCCATTACAAGCAAAAAAATAATTATTTTAACCACAAAAACTAAGTAAAAATAATTACAGAACTATTTTTGATCAATAATTTTTTCACAGTAAACAATAAAATGACTGTTTTGTCAAAAAAAAATGGTTATAAGATTGCTTTTAATTTAATTAAATATGAGTAAATTAGATAATTAAAAGACAAAATAAATAAAATTAATAATTAAGTAACCAAATAAAAAAAAGGTCATGATAGTTATGAGAAAAAAAAATGAAATTAACATTTTCAAACAGTTAACAAAGTTCTGCGTTTCCATTTCTTTAGGTGGATTGTCCGAGGCAGAGGAGAACTAACGTGTGCGAGCGCGCGCGCGAGAGATAAACGCCATGAAAGCTCTGTTCAATTCAGACCCTTCGATTTCGTCTTCTTCTTCCATATCCACCATCAAGCCTCGGAACTTCACGCAACCGAAGATCCAAACATCTCTTCAGTTCCCTGTGAGTGAAGGCGACCGTTGGATTCGACTGAAAGGTCGGTTGACTTCAAAAGCTGTGATTGATTCGACGACGATTGGCCAAATAGGGCTTCCGGAAACTGATATCCGAAATCCGGCGGTTTCGTCTTCGTATCGGAGTTCGAATTATCGGAAACCGAATCAGACGGTGTTGGAAGCTCAAGCCAAGGTCTGCACTGGTCCAACTCAGACGAGACCGCTTACAGAAGAGCAGGCTTTCAAGGTCTTGGACACCATTCTGAAATCAGGTTTTTTCATATAGCTTTCTTGTTCAGTTTATTACTCGATTTGATGCGAAACTTAACGATTATATCTTCCCAATTGTTTTGAATCAAAATAAATGTTACTTTCGGAGTTCGTTTTGACAGTTTTCACAGTATCACTCCATTTACGTTCCGTTTGAATTGGATGATTTAGTGTTTGAATTGGATGATTTAGAGAGAAAAGAAAAGAAATAAAATTCTCTACTTGCTAATCACTTATTTGGTTTACGAAAAAAGAAAAAAATAGAGAGAAGTGGAGAAAATTGAGAAAAATGAAGAGTTTATTCTTTCAAATTCCATTTTTCAAATCTCTTCAAGTTGGAGAAAAAAGATTCTGATTGATTATTATCTAAATTACCTATCAAAAATTAAAAGAAGTAAAAACTTAATGATAAGAAAAAGGTTATTTTTATCAAGCAACTAGTATTCGTAGTGTATTCAAACTTTTATCTCTCTTATTAATCCAAACAAGGAGGAGAAAAACTCAATTATTTTTTTTTCTTTTCTTTTCTCTCTTAAGTTGAGAGAAAACTATATGTTTCTGTTGGGAAAAATTAAATAAAAATTGCTGGAGTAAATATTTTTTTCTCTTTTTGCGTGATTAAACGAGATCAACATAGCAAAATAAAAAATAATAAATAAATGCACAACACTGATTTTTATGTGGAAAATCTCTAAAGAAAAAATCACGGGACCGAAGTCCGATTTCAAATCTTCACTATGTCAAAATAATGAGTTTACAGATTTAACTCTCTAAGCATACCTAAAAGATGATGACAACAACAAGATTAATATTCTCGGAAAAAATATTAAATACCGTCACCGTATGATGGATTCCAACAGAAAAATTAACTCAAGATTAAATCTCACCGGTTGACGATCGAAACCGTTGGTTATCAAGATTCAAGCGCCAAGAGTTTGCTCGTAAAATCTCATGACGAACGGGCTTCGATTGACATCCGATCTATGCAAAAAAAATTGGGCTGTTTTCTTCCTCGCCAGCACACTGTTTTGCCGCCGCTTGATCCACTGATGAGGCGCTGCTTTTAATTCTCAGGATCAGAGAATTTGATTTGCTGTGATTGATTGTTAGCCACCGAATCCAATGGATTTATATAGTGCAGCTTTTAAAGCTTCCCAATTAAAAAGGATTCCTACTAAACCACTAAGAAACTATCTCTTTTTTTTCTTTAATATTATTTTAATAAGCTTAATACTAATATAATATTAATCCTAATTATATTAAACTTCTAATATAATTCTGCCACCCTAAATGGAGCAGACACCAACAAACTCTCCCTCCACCTCATGTGGGAGGATCCATTGTACCCGCTGCCTATCTGCAAAAATTATACTTCTCCGTGGGTAGAATTTTTGTCATCATATCTGCACTATTTTGGTCGGTATGGATCTTCTCTAACTGTAATAACTTTTCTTCCAACACATTCCGATTCTAGTGATATCTCACGTCAATGTGTTTTGACCGTGAGTGGAATTGTGAGTTCTTACTCAAATGAATAGCATTTTGGCTGTCACAGAAAAGTGCATACTTCTCCTGTGTCAACCCCAACTCTTGTAATAACCTCTTCATCCGCAGCATCTCCTTGCAGCCTTCTGCCACTGCAATATACTCAGCCTATGTGGTGGATAGTGCAACGCACTTCTGCAATCTGCTCTGCCATGATATAGCTCCCCTTGCACATGTAAGCATGTATCCTGATATAGATTTTCTTGAATCAGCATCTCTTGCCATGTCAGTGTCTGTGAAACCTTCTAACTTAGGCTTGCCTTGACCAAAGCATAAACAAACCCTGGAAGTGCCTTTGAGGTACCGAAAGATTCACTTCACTGCTTCCCAGTTATCCCTTCCCGGATTTGACAAAAATCTGCTCACTACGCCAACTGCATTTGCTGTGTCTGGCCTTGTACACACCATTGCATACATCAAACTCCCAACTGCGGACAAATAAGGAACTTTTTCCATCTTTGTCCTGTCTTTCTCACTTGTCGGACTTTGCTGTAAACTGAGTCTAAAATGACTAGCAAGTGGAGTACTTACAGGTTTAGCCTTGTCCATGTTGAACCTCTGAAGTACCTTTTCAATATACATATCCTGTGAGAGCCATAGTCTGTGATTCTTCCTGTCCTGGGTGATCTTCATGTCAAGTATCTGCTTAGCCGGTCCCAAATCTTTCATTGCAAAGGATTTGCTCAACTCTCCTTTTTGTTTCTCAATCTTGCTCATGTCATGACCGATGATCAGCATATCGTCCACGTTTAGCAGCAATATAATAAAGTCACCTTCTGCAAATTTCTTTAAGAACACACAATGATCTGAAGCGGTCTTCTTGAACTCGTGTTTGGCCATGAACTGATCAAATTTCTTATACCACTGCCACGGTGCCTGCTTCAACCCATACAGACTCTTTTTTAGCTTGCACACTAGATTCTCTTTACCTTTGACTTTGAACCCCTCGGGCTGTTCCATGTAGATCTCTTCCTCTAAGTCTCCGTGGAGGAAGGCTGTTTTCACGTCCATCTGCTCAATCTCCAAATTAAAATTTGTAGCTAACCCGAGAACTGTCCGAATGGATGTCATCTTCACAACAGGTGAGAAGATTTCTTCAAAATCAATACCTTCCTTCTGACTGAATCCCTTCACAACCAACCTAGCCTTGCCCTTGGGCTGTGAGTTTCCTTATTCTGTTTTCAATCTGTAGACCCATTTATTCTTCAATGTTCTCTTACCTTTTGGCAGCTTTACTAGATCATATGTCTTATTCTCATGCAGGGATTTTATCTCTTCTTGCATGGCTTTTATTCACTCGTTCCTTTGTTCATGCTCAACTGCTTCCTGATAACAATTTGGCTCTCCCCCATCTGTAAACATCAAATATTCAGTAGCTTGATGCTCCCTGGTAAAGCTTCTTAACCGTGGCTCTGTTGGAGTATCAATGTGAGTATGCTCTGTCTGCTCTTCTGGGACTGTACCATCAACTGTAGGTGTATCCTCATCAGCATCTACACTGTCTTATGTGTCTCCCCCGTCATTATTATGCACGATCGGTGGAAGGACTGGATCTGTATCAATTGGATATTCTGCCTGTGTAGTTGGTTCCTTTTTCTTGTTCATGTCTTCTATGGTTTCATCCTCAAAGAAGACGACGTATGTGCTTCTAATGATCTTCTTGTCAACAGGATCCCAAAGTCTGTACCCAAATTCTTCTCGGCCGTATCCCAGAATGATGCACTGTTTTGATTTCCCGTCAAGCTTTGACCTTTCATCTCTAGGAATGTGAACAAATGCTCTGCACCCAAATACCTTCAAGTGCTCTAGGAGATCTCTTTTCCCGTCCATACTCTGTCTAGTACATCACCCTCAAGTGGAGCTGATGGAGATAATTTATCAGATCGACTGCTGTCCTCATTGCCTCACCCCAAAAAGTCTTTGGTAGTTTTGCATGTGACAACATACATCTGACCCTTTCCATGATTGTCCTGTTCATCCTTTCTGCCAATCCATTCTGTCTTGGTGTCTTAGGAATGATCATCTCATGCCTGTTGCTTTTAACTTGACAGTACTGTTGAAACGGTCCTCGGTACTCACCACCATTGTCAATCCGAATGCATTTCAACGATCTTCCTGTCTGTCTTTCCACACTAGCCTGAAACTGCTTGAACACATCTAGCACATGATCTTTAGTTTTTAAAGCATATGTTCAAACCTTCCGTGAGTGGTCATCAATAAATGTCACAAAATTTCTAGCACCACCCATAGTAGTAATATATATAGGACCACAAACATCAGAATGTATTAAGTCTAGAATATTTGACTTCCTAGATGCAGGGACTCTATTGCACGGGATTCTGTGTTGTTTACCAGCTAAACAATGAATGCAAGTTTTGAAACAAGTACCCGTTACTTTAGGTAGAAGCTCTCTCCTGGCTAGAACTTGTAGGCCCTTCTCACTCATGTGTCCGAGCCGTTTGTGCCATAGCTCGGTGGTGGCGTCTTGCTCAACCATGCTGATTACTCATTTGCTAAGCTTTGCCTCAAAGGTGTAGAGACTGGATGTCTTCTTTCCCTTTGCAACAATTAGGGACCCTTTGCTGAGTTTCCACTTTCCATCCCTGAAGTGGTTCTTGTAGCCTTCATCATCCAACTGACCGGTGGATATGAGATTAAACTTGATCTCTGGCACGTGTTTGACGTTCTTGAGTACTAATCTGCAGCCTGTAGTGGTCTCTAGACTAGCATCTCCCATTCCCACTATGTCGTACATACCTTCATTACCCATTCTGACGTAACCAAAATTGCCGGCTGTATAAGTCATAAAGTATTCCTTGTGTGCGGTGACATGGAAGGAGGCACCCGAGTCAATCACCCAGCTGGAGTTCTGTCTTGTGATCCCAATGAACCCATCATCACAAACAATGATGGTCTCGCCTTCATCTGAAGCTGCTGCAACTGTATCCTTCTGATCTTTCTTGTCGTCAAACTTGCCCTGTTTTTTATCCCTTTTTAAGTTTTCTGCATTCCTTTTTCATGTGCTCTATTTTGTCGCAATAGAAACACTTAATCTCCTTCCTGGATTGAGATTTTTCTCTTGACTTGCTTCTTGGCCTGTCGCTGTTGGAAAATTTTCTGTTTATACTCTTCCCCCTCTTGTCTGTGACCAAGGCATTTGACTCGGCTGAAATCCCCTGCTCCTTCCGTCTTGCCTCCTCATTGAACATGCTGTCCTTCACCATATCAATGGTGACTTCGCCGTTCAGTGCTGAGTTACTGATTGTCACAACTAATGTTTCCCAACTGTCTGGCAAGAAACTCAATAAAAGTAGGGCCTGCAACTCGTCATCCAGAACCATCTTCGTAGTAGTCAACTGATTGATCAATTGCTGAAAGTCATTGAGGTGCTCGGCTACACTCCGGTTGTTTTTGTATTTTAGATTCACCAACCGTCTGATCAAGGATGCTTTATTCTGGGCAGTCTTCCTCTCGTACATTGACTCTAATTTCTTCCACAGCATGTGGGCATTGGTTTCTTGAGCCACGTGGTGAAAAATACTTTGATCCACCCAAGTACGAATTTGAGCCACTGCTTTTTTGTTCATAACCTTCCACTCATCATCAGTAGTTTTTTCTGACTTCTTACTGTCACCTTCAATCGGCAAATATAAGTCCTTAGTGTAAAGGACATCTTCCATTCGCGGTTTCCATATCGAATAATTCGATGAATTCAATTTAATCATAGCACCAGATATTCATCCATTTAATCAAATACAAGAACTGAATATACCCGGATCGTATCTGAATTGTGCTCTAATACCATTGTTGGGAAAAATTAAATAAAAATTGCCCGCAACGGAATAAATATTTTTTCCTCTCTTTTTACGTGATTAAACGAGATCAACAATAGCAGAATAAAAAAATAATAAATAAATGCACAATGCCGATTTTTACGTGGAAAACCCCTATGGGAAAAAACCACGGGACCGAAGTCCGATTCCAAATCTTCACTATGTCAAAATAATGAGTTTACATATTTAACTCTCTAGGCATACCCAGAGAATGACAACATCAAGAATAATATTCTCGGAAAAAATATTAAATACCGTCACCGTAAGATGGATTCCAACAGAAAAATCAACTCAAGTTTAGATCTCACCGGTTGACGATCGAAACCGTTGGTTATCAAGATTCAAGCGCCAAAAGTTTGCCCATAAAATCTCATGACGATCGAGCTTCGATTGACATCTGATCTATGCAAAAAACTGGGCTGTTTTCTTCCTCGCCGGCACACTGTTTTGCCACTGCTTGATCCACTGATGAGGTGCTGCTTTTAATTCTCAGGATCAGAGAATTTGATTTGCTGTGATTGATTGTTAGCCACCGAATCCAATGGATTTATATAGTGTAGCTTTTAAATCTTCCCAATTAAAAAGGATTCCTACTAAACCCACTGAGAAACTAACTCTTTTTTTTTATCTTTAATATTATTTTAATAAGCTTAATACTAATATAATATTAATCCTAATTATATTAAATTTCTAATATAATTGTGTCACTTTAAATGAGACAGACACCAACAATGTTTCACATCAGCTCCAACCTCTTCATGAATCATTCTTATTAATAATCATGTCTACTTGACAAAAGTACTCTTATTAATATTCACTTCTCAGCGCTATAGTATCCTGATGGCAGTCTCCTATGGAAATTTTGTCTAGTGAGTTCATCACCTTTGCCCGCCCGTTGTTTATTGCCTTATTATCATAGAATTTTCCTTCGAGTCATCCCTTTTTATTGTTGAAAAACCACTAAAACCATGGCTTATTGAAACCTATAATTTTCACATTAGCCAATAACAGTTTTTGAAAGGACAACATGACGCAACAACAAGGCTTACCATTAGCGTCTCTAGTGGCACAGGCTCAATTCATGTAAACAGCCTCACCAGAAAATGGGGGTAAGCATGCATGCATCTTGTCCTCACCAGACTCCATTCTAGCAGGAGCCTTGTATAATGGGTCGCCCGAAATTTCAAAGCCTATATTGATAATGAATTAGATTTTATAGCTTTTTGTTGTTTTTTCCTTTTGGACTCTTTTGGATTGTGTTAAATATTGTTATGATTGAAATTTTTTAAAAGGGGTAAAAAGAAGAAAATAAAAGGAAAAAGTAGAATTTCTGGTACTGGTGGAGCTGAATAAATTATGCGAACTTGTCAAACAGAAAGTTGAACCAACCCCGCCCGGTTCCCTCCTTTTCCCCCAAACTTCTTGTTGATCACTATCAAACACTTATTTAAACTTAAGAAATTTGCTTCAATCTTGGTTAACTTTTGAAGTGCTGATATTTTTCTTACTGTGTGCACTCAGCTAAGGGTGAACTTAAAGATGAAGAAGAAGTTTCAAAAGCACAGCTAGGGGCTTTTTTTTCTGCCATGACCATTCGTGCAAATGCATTTCCTGAAGCAACCCAATGGAGTGAAGGCGAAATTCGTGCAATGAACACATATTGGCCACATTTAATTCGAGCGCTTCCCCTAGATGTACTCTTCATAGCTGATCCTGAAGGTTCTATAATGGGAGTTGGGAATTCAGTAGGGCCCCAATATGTTGGCAATGGCACTAATGAAATGAGATTGGTGGGTGCCCTTAGGGAAGTATTGGCTGGGGGTCATTTAGGATATGAAGAGGTTCAAGGTGTTCTAAAAGATGTTCTTCCACTGAAATTGGAAAATGATGCATCAGCAAGTGAATCACTGCTTTCAGCATTTTTAATTGGTCAGCGTATGAATAGAGAAACAGATCGTGAATTGAAAGCATACTGCCTAGCATTTGATGATGAACTTGGTAACATTTTTTATCCATCAATCCATTCATATTAACTTTAAAATTTATTGAACATTTCATGTCAATTCTATAATTTGTTCTTCTTAGTCTTCTTATCTACTGAATATCAGGTCCTCCGCCAATTGCTGATGTTAGATCATTGACTCATTATGGTGAGCCTTATGATGGGAACACTCGCTATTTCAGGAGCACACTTTTTGTTGCTGCAGTTAGGTCCTGTTACGGTGAATCCTGCTTGCTTCACGGGGTGGAATGGATGCCACCAAAGGTCATCGGTTAGCTTACCTTTCCATTGTGGCCTTAGTGTATTATTTCCTTGTCCATCTTGATCATAATTTGTAACTATGTATTAGCATGCTTGTACTTCCTTTAAATCCATTGAAGCATCAAGGAAAATTTCCATTGATAGTGTAATCTGTAAGTGTGAAAAGTGAAAACATCATCTTGTAATGCTTGCCTTGAACAGTGAAGTTTTGTCTTTAGTTAGCATGTATGTATAAGCATGCTAACTATGTATTAGCATGCTTATACAAAATGCATTGTTTTTAGTTTGAGTACTTTTTCTTTTCTATGGATATTTCTGGTGCATGAAACCTTTAAAATGAAATAATAATAATAATTACAACAGAAGCAACAACAATAAGAAGAAGAAAAGAAAGAAAGAAAGAAAGAAAGAAAGAAAAGAACATTCATATTTGTGTTTTACGCAAATTGAGATGGTTTCTGTCTTCAGGCAGGTGTAAATGAAGAACAAATGCTGAAGTTCATGGGAGCAAACACACAGCTGTATCCATTGCAGGCGAAAAAACTTCTCGAGGTCTTTATGGTTTCCCACATGCTTTTTGCTGTGCCATCATTCTGATTATGGATTCTCTCAAATATCTTCTATGGAGTGTCTAACTTTTCTGAACTGTTTACTTCAGAATGAGGAAGTTGGATTTTCTTACATAAGTCAACGTGAAGCTCTCCCATCTCTGTATGTAATTTAATTAGATTATTTATCTTTCAGCCTTTTAGGCTACGTTTGTGTCGACACAAAACATTTTTATTAGGAAAATATTTTCGGTGGTTCCAGAAGGTTATTGTTTTTTGTGTGTTTGGTTGCGACTTTGAAAATGATTGTACTAATAGATGTGTTAGTGTTAGAATTGCTGGCAATGATGCCGCTGGTGGCAATGGTCGTCGGACTCTGAGACCTCGTGACCCAAGACCTTGGGAACCCGGACCCCCAGGACTCTTAGGACCCCGGACCCCCAGAACCCCAAGACCACGAGACCCTAGGACTGCAGACCCTCAGGGCCCTGGGACTGCAAACCCCCGAGACCCTTGGACTGTGGACCGCTTGGGCCCCTTGGACTCCTGGACGTTCGAATCCATGAGACCCCAGACCCTCTGAACCCGACTGGTGGTATTGGTGGTAAAATTGTAGTGCTGGCGATGATGATAGTGGTGCGATGGTAAAAGTGGTTTTCCGCTATAAAAAAATGAAAAACATTTTCTACCAAAATCAACTTATTTTCCTTTGACTTGGAATATATTTTTCGTTAACTTTTAATTTCTGTCGTACCAAACACCAGAGAATGCGGAAAATATTTTACATTGAAACAAACGGAACCTTATTTTCCTTTTCTGTTTCTCAGGGGAATGTATAGACATTTACTTCCTGCATTTTTTTATTTTGCAGTCATTGTGAAAATTATGTTTTCTAAGAATAAACTTTCCCCTCCCGGGGAAAACTGTAAAATTGCATGATTCATGATCAACTTATTCAACATTCCCTATTCAAAGGACAAACTTTAGTGTTTGAAATTATGTGCTAGACACACTAATGCCCCATCCATCCATCCATCAATAGGATTTGCAAATTTCAGGACTAGAATTATTAACAAAAACAATGATTTAAAACTTGGGGTTAACACTTCTAATGCTTGAGGATAACATTGCCACACCATTTGCCTTTTTACGGTGGATAGAACCTTGGTCATCATTGATTGCTATTTGTCGGATTCAAAGCTATTATGTAAACCTAAAATTTTCTTCTATAGCAATTTAAATGAGCACCTTTTATGCCCTCCTCCTGCCAACACACAATAAATAGATAAATGAATAAACCAGGGTCCCATTGCCCCTAATTTTCTTGTCATACATTTTAGTGACATGCGTCAAACATGGATCTTCCCAGATGCAGATTCTTATCTGCATGAAGTGCGAGGCAGTCGAACAATTATGGACGCCCATGATAAATTGAAATGAAAATAAGATCAGAACAATTTCAGGAAAAAGATGCTTTTATGCACCTGATAGGATCCAACAAATGTGTTTCTCCATTTCAATTGGTGGAGTTCCTTAGTTGTCTACAATTCTGTATATATTCTCTTCAATGCTTTTATGCATTGGTTGAAGATGCCAATACACGTTTTCATCTTTAGTTATGCAGGGAAGATGCTAATAAACGCTTTCACCTTTAGTTATGTGTGGTATGTGGCTGCTGCATTTTCCCTCCATATATCCTGCAGAAGAGAGAGAGAGAGAGAGAGAGAGAGAGATTAGTACACAATTGGAAGATTTTATTTCATAAAGAGATTAGCACACAATTGGAAGATTTTCTTTCTGGAACCTACCTCCCATGGATTAACAAAAAATCACGTACACATGCAAAAGTTAATAAATTAATAAAGGCAGATAATAAAATTAGATTTGATTCAAGACAGATATATGGCCGGTGTAACCTGTTATATGTTTTACTCAGGATGAAAGCTGGTTACATTACTTGTATTGGTTTATCAGGTATTCATTAATTGGGCTCAGAGAACATATAAAGAAACGTCCGCCACTAGCAACTTCGGAGAAGGTTCAGCAGTTTGTGAGAGTAAGCAACATTGTTTTTCAATTGGGTTGCCCCTGAATTTTATCTAGGTGCCCCTTTCTTCTTGTGGTAGAATTCCAAGAAAATGAAACTTGAAGAACATCTGCTGCGGATAAACATACTAGCTAGAAACATGTTATGATGATCTTTACTATTTGTTGTAGATGCCTAAGCCTTATTCTCCCAGTAATACAGACAAAGAAATAAGTTGGCACTAATAATAGCCCAAATTCCATTCATATGTAAATGTGTATTCACTCTATCTTTTCATTACATTCTTTCCAAATTAACTCAGAACGTTAAAGTGTTTATGTTCTGAATAGGCGCGGGGAAGGGAAGCCATTATTGCTGGATTTTATCATGAAGGTTATGAGGAGCCACTTCTAATGCTTATGAGAAGAAGAGGGGTTCATTCTGGTTTGGTGGTAAAGGTACTTATCACTTTTATATCTTTTGCAACTGACAAGTTTCTAGACGTATGCTATCTGGCACTAAGAAGATGCGATTTATAAAGTGAAGTTGATCATAATAGTAGTGACCATCCATATTCCATCAAATCCATAAAGAAATATCTCATTCTCCTGAAAGTTGAACAATCTAATATTGTTGGTATAGGGTGAGGAAGGGGCCCTTTCAATGACGACAAGATTGCGGTCATCAAGCTCATCAAAAGGGGTCCCTGTGAACTACTGTTCAGGGTTCCGTTCACTGAATGTGTTGCCTGCTTATGAAGTGGATGGTATGCATCTTGCAATGGCCCTTTTTTATTTTTTTACCTTCGATCTTTTTTTAACCATTTGGATTTGGGATCTATTGTTTAATTTGTGATGTGTGAATGCCTAATAGTAAAGGGTGTTATCACCAACTTGAAGAGAGTTGTCTGTTCAGAAAAATTACCAAATCAACCCTGAGCCCAAGTATCATATTTGGATAATTGCGCTCCTTGCATCCTTGCGTTTAATCTAAAATCTGAAGTTCTGATATTGCAGGGGTCTCACGTGAGAACTTTAATCTTGAGGTAAATGCGAAAGACTATGGCTTTGATCCCACCGATACTCCAAGAACTGATAGATCGGTATGGCTTCTGGATTCTAATTTTATTTTATCTCCTCCCTTTTTTGCTGTGCTTATACCCTAGCTTTTGTCTTGTGCAAATGTAGAAGAAACCGCACACTCAGGAGCATATCGCTCAAAATAAATAATTCTCTACTACTGCATTATCTATTTAACTCGAGCTATGTTAAAATGCAATCAATCAAACAAGGAAAATTTTGAAATATTTTAGGTTTTGAAACTGATAACTCTATTTCCACTTGCCTCTTCCAAAATCTGAATCTAGTCAGAAGTCTCTGTTAGTTTCACTATCAAGTGATTTCTCAAGGTTGAAAAGAGCAGGTTAAGGCAAACTTCACTACAACCTTCAAAGCATGTTGTAATCTGGAAGATCTTTCATAAATGGAATACTGCTTCCTGCTTTTCATGTTTCTAAATCTTGGGGGAAATTTCTCCAATGCTTTGAGGAGATCAGCTTTCTAAAAAAAAAACTCCCACCATAAATATCCTAACCTATGTTTCTGCAAAAGAGAAGTATATCTGAATTTCTTTTCAAGGCTTCCCAAGTTATGCTACATATCTTGTACAAGGCTTGAAAGTATAATCCAGTTAGTCAACAGATCATATCGTGAATTCTTTGTTACTGCTGTTTTCTCCCAAGCTACTTCGTGGAATTGTATCTTTATGTACAAGTGTCGCAACCTGTCATTTTTATGTTATCAGCTGGGTTGTGCCTATCTTGCTTGTTAGGTTTTTTAGTTTTTGGTTTTTTCATTACTGCCTATCTATCTCACCTCAATGCCACATAAATTTCACAGTAAAATTCCACTTTCTGTTCAGTTTTGAAGTTGCTGCTTCAAGTTCTTTGCATTATGCTTGCCTTCATATCTGACAGTGAAATTCGTGAAGTACTGGGACAGTTTTTAAATTTTTTTAATTATACTTGTCATTCCACGTGATAATCAAATCTAATGTTGAAAGTTAAAACATTCTATATTTACCGTATTCTGGTTTTAATGCCATTTTCGGGCTTCAAAGGAGTTTATATTCTAGTTTTGGGTTCTAAATTGGTGTGGGGGCTTCTCTTTCTCTTCCTTTTGCATCTAGCTTGTGTTTCTACTTCAAATTTATCTTTGCTGTTTTATGGCATGACCGACTATTGCGAGATCATAAAGTTTATGACACGGTTGATTAGTGATGGTATTATTTCTTTTCTAATTCCAGGTTTCAAGAAATATAGAACTGGGTTTAGCCGCTTTACGGGGTGAGAAAGGTCCTGTGTATGATCGAATCGTCCTAAATGCGGGAATGGTAGATCACTTGCTGGGATGTGACGGTGCACAAGATATATCCTTGGCCCTCGATAGAGCCAGGGAGGCCATCGACAGTGGTAAGGCCTTAACCAGGCTCCTAAATTACATAAAAATCTCCCATAAAGTAAAGTGAAATAGTTAAGTCTTTATAGGTCTTCCTTTAAAGTTGAAGAAATGGAAATAGATATTTTCCATTATTTTATATTTATAAATTTTTTCGTTACTTGCATGTGTGCGTTACTCTAATAAGCGTTGCCCGTCGGAATAATCTTCATCATATGCTAGGAAATGGCATATATTTTGGAGGGAGTAAATTCAAGTGTGATTTTATAAACGAAATTTGTTGAATCCATAGTGGTTTTTTTCTTCTTCTCTTTGCCTAAACTCTTGTGAGCTATAGAGAGTAGAGTGTGGTTTGAGCCCAATGTGAAGGCAGGATTAGAACAACAATTGGTAGCTAATATGAAAAGTTTTGGCCCTGTTTGTTTGAGTGTTTGAGGGTTAAAAGGGTGGGATTAAACTATATGAAAATAATTCTATATAGTCTCTTGTTTGGTTTGCCAATTTGAGAGAGGAATTGAACTATCAAATGATCCTTCTAACCGCCATAAGCTCCTATTTTGGGATTATTACTATCCCACAATTTAGGTGGATTTAATAGTTTCCGGACTATTACTATTCAATTTCTTTGTAATTTTATAATAAATTTACTAAAATTATGTTAAATTAAATAACGTACTATTTATCTTTAGATTATTCTATTCTTAACTAAACAACCATCGGTTCAAAAAACACTACATTAATAATTCAATTTATAATACTCTTAAGTATTAATAATTTGAATACACTAATTATTTCAAGAAAACAATTATCTAATCAAATGAGCCCTTGGATTTAACTATCATATGCATTCACCGGGTGCATATTGTATGTACTTTATAACTGAACTTATTTATTTCAACTTCAGCTTATTTATATAATCCAAAGTCAAATTTGACATAATCAAAAATCAAAGTTGAAATCATTACATACTGAGCTTAGAATTGTTATAACTATTATAATTAAAACTAAAGTTGAGCTTAAAATTGTTATAACTATTATAATTAAAACTAAAGTTGAAATAACTAAAAGCCATAGTCAAAAAAACTAACTTTGCTGAGAAAGAACGAGGTCATGGTTACACTTCACGGTGGTGATGCTAGAACATAGGCATCCACATGCATTCAAGAATGATATGCTTGATTCTTTTGGTTATCTGAAAAGCTAATTTTTTTACCAAAAATATCAGTTTTTAAATTATAAACGTTTGGGTTCTCAAACCAACTATTCTTTAAATTTCTTTTTTCAAACCCAAACACCTTTTTTTTTAATAAAAGAACTATAATATCCTCAGTTTAAAAGTTGGTTCTATTCTCAACCATAAAAAAAATTAAACAGATATCCTAAACACAACTTCAAAGCATAAAGTAATGCCATATTAAACATTTTAACCAAAAAAAATATCTATCCTAAAAAAACTATTCCCAACACTTAACTCTATTTTTTTCTCTTTTTTCTAAAAAAACTAAAATTTTTAAAAGTCAAATTTTTTAGACATTCTAAACAGGGGCTAAATAATCTAATTTTTTTTAAAAATTTATATAAAAAAAATTAAACCTCTTAAAAATCAAACTCATTAGATATTCAAAACAGGGTGGCCTGAAGGTATCCAACTTGAGACCTCTACTATGAAATAAGTCTTAAAGATCTCACGTTGGACTCTCATGAAACAGAACACCTGAGCTTAGTCAATACACACAACTTGCACAGATAATTAAATGTATTCTAAATTTGTTTAACCTTGTGCTGAATGACAGGTTGGACTAACTAAAATTTATCATTAAAAAAGTATGTCGTTTGAATGTCCCGATTTTATTACAGAAAAGCAACAAGGTAAACACCAATAAATTTCGGCCCTCTTTCAGTCTCTATGTTTATCTCTACCTCTATATCGACGACTTCCTGACAGACAAAAAATAAAGAGAAATAACAATCCAACAACTCCCATTTAAAAAGTGTTAGAAATAGCAAATCCCATAATTGAAAACCAATGTTAAATCTGAAGGCTAGCTGCTATGGAACTGGCAAGGCTAAGAACTTCAAATGGGAGTTTGTTCTTCACCTCCTTCACCGTCATTGGGCACGAGTCTGTGATCCAAAAGTAAGTTAATCCATTCTCCGGGCACCCTGAATGGAATAAGAGAAACCAAAGGGGGGAATAAGAGGTGATGAAGTTGCACAATGGTTAGGGAGGGTAAAGAGGAGATAAGACTTAAAAAGAAACAGCAGCAACGTTGGGCAAAAATGTCATTTCATATAGAAGGCCCTAAATCAGGAGCTCCTAAATGCACTTTTGTTTTTCAGATTATACCAATTGGTACAAGTATTTATGCAACGTGTACAAACTTGTTATGCGTCTAGTGAGCGTACTCAGCAAAAAATGGATCCTTAGAGGTTCCCCCTTAATGAATCATCACGCACATTGCCCAAAATACATGCAGATGCATCAAGTGTTATCTTCACTGTGTCGACAATCTAATTCTGGGTTCAAGAAACTTAAACTTCAACCATATGGGTTGGTACCAGTTGGCCAGGACAGAATTTCTCAAAGAAACGTCTTGGGTTTGAAACTCAGAAGTGTTAGTTGACTTAAATTTCTGATGGCCTACTTTGTCTCATAAAGTTAGGAGTAACGAGTGCACTAATGTATCCTGAGTTTGCCCTCTTGGAGAGAGTCCAAACTCCAAAGGTCACCTAGTAGTTCGTGGGTCATCAATTTTTTCCCTTTTTTTTCCAAACAAAGAAACTTAAACTTACTCTTAAATAGACAAAAATTACTGGAAACATCATTGTGATGCATCAGAGAAAACCAGCAAGAAATCAAAATATTTGCAAGCATGTAGTTTAATTTCACCATTGGTGACCATGCAAATGGAGGTGAACTAGTTCAAACACTTGTTGGTATCCAGCAAAAAAGTTCATATAAAAATGACACCCGATCATGCATTCCGAGGATAATATCCAAAAGAAGTTCCTCGGGCAAAATGGCAAATACAAGATGACCATGTACTGTCGAGGAGAAAGGACGCACAATTTTGAAAACACCAAAAGTGGAAATACAAAAAGTAGGTGGAGGATTTGAAAAAGATAGCAGCACGTGGTGATGGAATGCCTTCCCTTCAACATATTTTAAGACGCAGGATGTGCAGGAAGATTCTTAGATGGAGCCTCCTTCAACATTGGACATGGTGAGATCACTAACCAAGAATTTTCAAAGAAATTCACAAAGTTGCAATAAATTGAACTCAGGCCTTCTACTAACAAAAAAAGAGGACAGGCTTTCGAATCTTCCTACTCCCTAGGAAGAAACTAATGTTTCGCATGTTAAAGGGACAAGATAAAAACACCTAAAAGTACTAAAAACAAGGATCAAAATAAAACTGCAAAGATGCATGCATACCTCCATTATCATGTTCAAAGCGTTCCCATGACCTATTAGGAAAAATTCCATGCGTCACGTAAGCACTGATTTTTGCTGCTCCATGTTTTGCCAACACTTTCTAAGAGAGTCAGAAATTTGGGGGTTAGTATTGCCATTGGTGATAACAAAGGTCATTCTACATTTAAATGAACAAAGAGATTTTTCATAAGAAGCAATTTCTATCAAGTATTTTTTTGGCCAATTATTTTTATCAAGTATCATATACATGAAGAATCATAAACAACGAAGAAAAGCATAGATTTCTTCACTTGAAGAAATAGATTGCCTCCACCTATAGCATCACACTCATCAAAATAGAACAGCAACAGCATAAAAAAGGTAGGGAAAATGCTTCATCTTCAATAAAATTTTCATACCTGGCATTCAATCAGAGTGCCGCCTGATTGTACTAGATCATCAACTATCACAACATGGCGTCCACTAGGGTCTCCCTCTTTGATGCGTACAATTCGTTGATCACCTTCCCGAACTTTGGCACAAATAATCTGTGAATCAACTATGCTGTGGATTTCATAGATGAATCATAAAGGAGGATGTTATGGATCATGAATGTCTATTCTGCTTGTATGATCACATAACTGGTTGTTTTGAGGATGTCTCACCACACACTCCACATCAATGTTACAAGGATTCGGGTACAGATGTCGGGTGCGTGTTTTTGTATTTGACTCATCTAATCTCATATCTAAGGACAGGACATAGGAACACGACAAAATATTCATATTAATATACTTTTTTTTATTTTATAGGTGAAAATAGTGTTTATAAGGTGTCATAGAGTATTTCACGCAGAATAAGGGAGTTTTAATGTTTTATACATAATTATATGGTAAATTGGACTTATTGGGTATATTGTTAGATGGGTGCCATACTACATATGTCGGACACATACTCTATACCCTTATTCAAGTGCTGAGTGTCTAATATTGGTATTTCATAAATTAGAGAAGTTCCTGTATCATGCTCCAAATAAACTTAGAGCAACCTGTATCGTTCTTTTCCTAGTGAGCTAAAATTATATTCCAAAGAGATGCATGTGGAACTTTCCTCAGAGGAGTCGACAATATAAGAGGGATCAAAACCAAAAACTAACACACTCGTTTGAGGGTGGAAGAACAAGAAAGAAATGTGATTATTATACCTGTGCACTTGAATATGAAACATAGTGATGCACCACCAAAACATTTGTTGGAGAATTGCCCAAGAAAGGGCAGATTTTGTCATATAATCATCTTACACCTTAATGAAAAGGTATTTCAGCAGTCTAGGCTTCGGGGATATAGTAAACAAATTGACTAAGTTCTTCATATTCTTTGTGCTTTAAGCCATGCAATAATTCCTAGAGATGTTTTGTTGGATTTGTGTATTCAAAAAGTTGATAAGGATTTATGGCACCCCAACTATGATTAGGAATAATACCGTTGGAAAATGCTGCAGCTGCTTATGAAACCGTTTCCATGCACCATCATCTGGAAAAGCAATGGATATCTAGAGAGACCATGAGAACAAGACAACCGTCAGAGATTAAAACTTAAGAAGAAATTAATCTAACTATCTAACCTACACAAGTCAGGGATGCCATCAGGGGCTGGTGATAATTCTTTTTCACTTCAAAGGTGCGAATATGCAGCAAATGTCTTGTTTAAAACCCAATGGATGCCGATGGGAAAATTTACAATCTATAATGCATTAATTTTTTGCCCATTTGTGTTTGATATTTCACTACAGTGATATCGCAGAAGAAAAAAACTAGGCGAATTAAAAACACTTCATCACAGATATTAAATTCCGAACAAATGATAGATAGCTTATGGTCTTTGTCATAAGAAAGAAATCTTACGTTGTCTGAATCAGGGAGTTGTTGAAGTCTATTCTTAAGCAAAGGTATTCCACTCTCAAAGCATGGCAAAACATTATCACCAAAGTAGAATCTCTCCTGGGATGCAAGAACACAAGTAGATAATCAGTAAATTAGAAAAATACTATAGCTTAAAGAAACTAGATAATCACAGACCCATATCGGTAACACGGATACCAGCCTATTCAGCACCAACCTGCAAGGCATGAATATCAAAAATAACCAAACTAGTGGGTCCTCCCCTTGAAATCGGTACATTTGACAAGATTCTAGCAAGCGCAAAAGCAGTTGCAACATCTCCTTCCTCCTCCATCCGCTCAGAAGTGCCCGTGGGGAAAAATGGAAGGACAAGAGTGAATGAGGAGACAAACAGCTTTGGTAACGCATAGATAACAGAGAGTTGCTCAAAAATCACCCCTGGAGAAGTAAATGAGGCAAGAAAGGCCACATGCTGTCCACGAATGCCATGGGCATTCGATATGAACAAGTTGGGGAAACCATCCTCAAAAGTCCTGAAGCATTAGATTGCATACATTAAACCATGAGTAGTAGCTCCTACTCCATAACCCACACATGAACAGATGGTAACAAGTTAAAGCAAGATTCTAGCAAATGAACCTTTTTTTCCCCTTTTTATGGGCAACCTTATATTGTATTCCTATTCCTAATACATGTTGATCCAAAGAAAGGTAAAATTGTAACAAATATGTAATAAGAGGAATGACACCCAGATTTAAAAAACATTTACACCGAGCAAGTGAATTTCAGATCATGTTCTAGGAACTTGGAGAAGCTGAGGCACCACAATAGGCAATGTTTTAATTAAGACACATTAATCAAACGCCTCAAGCAAGGCAAGGACATCTTTCACCAAAACATATATGAATCTTTATTACATAAATCAGCTATGCTACTTTCTTGTAGTCCATATCTATTTTGGTAATCATTCAAATATTTTGGACAGGGGCGACTCCAAACATTTTTGTGGATGGGATCATCATTCACAAACTTAAATTCTACTTGTTTCATTGGATTGCAATAATTAAAAATTAATCATCTATTACAAACATATCACAAGCTAAATTTAAATTCATTGTTCTCAATGAATAAGTAGCATAAGCATTCGACAAGATTTCATGCATTGAAATCATTGCATAGTGGCCTTCTTGTCAACCGTGCAATTGGGTAGTGAAGTGAATTAGCGAGATGGATTTAAAATACTATGCTTTTATTTCATGATTAGGGCCAGCTATATTTTTTATTTGTGTCAATTGAGACCAATCAAGAGAAAAATAATATAACAAAAAAATATTAATTTTTATGGAGTAAGCTGACCCACCACTAGAAGGGTGGAGTCACCCCCGCACAGAGAGAGAAGGGGAGGGTATAATAAAACTCGGTATTTATAATTGTGGTATGCAGCACTTAGATTTCGAGTTTTTCTATAAACAAGAGTCAGTCTAGACGAGATTATGAGGTATGATAAATGAAATACATAATGATTACATTTGTTGTAAATAAATACATGTAGTTATGTGAATGTGAGAAACTTTTTCCCATATTCTCCCCCGTCCGTAATCCCAAAATCTAGAGTGGGCCCACAATTATGATCGTTAATCGGTGGTGTTTGGCATTGCGAAAATTAATTGTTGGAATCTGTGAATTCATTAGCCATTGAATTCCAGAATTCAATAGCAGAATTCAATTGCAATTGAATTGGCC
>JAOTRH010000024.1:1752214-1775413 GCA_034768845.1 Heliamphora exappendiculata | reverse complement strand
GGTTGAATATTCAATAACACACTTAGCATGATCAAACACAACTTTGTAGCCTTTGTCACAAAGTTGGCTTATGCTAAAAAAGTTATGTTTCAAACCATCAACAAGCAAAACATTTTCAATAGAAGGGGAATGAATTTTACCAATGCAGCCAATTCCTATGATTTTTCTTTTGCTATTGTCTCCAAAAGTCACAAATCCACCATCTTTTGGCTTGAGAGACGCAAACATTGATTTATTGCCTGTCATGTGCCTTGAGCAAGCGCTATCGAGATACTATATTTCCTCATTGAATGAGGATTTGAGACATACCTTATCATCTTCTCTGACTATAAGACATAGATTTATAACTTTATTTTCTTCCTTTTCATCTTCAGAGCTGCTGCCAACGCTTTCGCCCCAAGCAGCTATCATGGCTTTCTTGAAACCCTTCTTGAATTGCTTCTTGAGCTGAGGGCATTCAGCTTTGACATGTCTAGGTTTTTTGCATTCATAGTAGATTATTTCATCCTTCTTGTATTCTGATTTGAATCTGCTGAAATCACCTTTGAACTTGTTTGACTCTCCCTTGTATCCTTCCTTCTTGAAGAATTTCTTTCCTCGTTTCTTATTTCTAAGAAACTTCTTAGACTTCTTTATGATGAAAGCCATGTCTTCATTCTCATCACCGGAGGACTCTTCTTCAGATTCTTCACATGAGTTAAAGACTTGAAAGCAATGCATTTCTTCTTTTTAATGTCTTCCTCATCATCCATCTTGATGTTCATCTCATGGGTCATAAGAGAACCAAGAAGTTCTTCTAGGCTGAGCCTGTTTAGGTCCTTGGCTTCTTGTATAGCTGTGACATTTGCTTCCCAACTCTTTGGCATACACGTTAGGATTTTTCTTACCATTTCTGCATTAATGTAAATCTTGTCAAGAGATTTTAGTCTATTTATAATGTTAGTGAAGCGAGTAAATATATCAGAAATTGTTTTATCATTCTTCATTTTGAATAATTCATAATTATGAACAAGCAGGCTGATTTTTGACTCTTTCACTTGATTGGTACCTTCGTGGGTAATTTCGAGTCTATCCCAAATTTCTTTAGTGGTGTCACAAGTCTAGATCTTATTGAACTCGTTTGGATCAAGTGAGCAGTACAGGAGATTCATGGTTTTAGCATTTTTTTGTATCTCCCTTATGTTGGTTTCAGTCCATTCGGCCTCAGGTTTAGGGACAACAGCCCCTTCAACAGTTTTAGTGGGTCTTTTTGGTCAATTTATGATAACCCGCCAAAGGTCGTAATCTACGGCTTGAATATAGATTCTCATTATAGCATTCCAATAGTTATAGTTTGTTCCATTGAACAAGGGAGATCTATTGGTCGATTGACCTTCGAATTGGATAGGTCCGATGCTAGTGGTTGCCATATAAAACTCTTAGACTGTTAAGTCAAAGACAAGAGCCCAAGCTCTGATACCAATTGTTAGATCTAGGCAACCCAAGAGGAGGGGTGAATTGGGTCTTTAAAAAATGACAATTTAAAATTTTTTTCCAGAAATCTTTTAATATTGCAATAAAGCAAGATAAGCAAATATGACATCAATGCAAGTATTAAAAGATGAGGGATATAGAGATAAAACCAAACACTAGAGATTTATAGTGATTCGGCTTTATCTTAGCCTACATCCACTCCTCATGATCTCCCTTGAGTATTTTCACTATTCAGAATACTTCATGGGCGTATTCCAAGGCTTTACAATCTTCAAGATTTCGTTTAAATGAACTGAATGTTTACGGGCACATTCACAAGTCTATTTAAGTTTCAAGAAGATCCTATGAAAACAAGTCTTTGTTTTCTTTTAATATCTCTTGAACTCTTCTTTGATGAGTTTCACTCACTCACTCAAAGGATAAATGGTGACTCACCATTGAATGCAATAAATAAAAAGGTATTAATGAAGAATACTCACTCTCTTTACAGAAATGATTTACAATAAATGAGAAGGTAAAGAGAGATGAAGAACAAGAACTGGAGTTACAGCAATAAATGTGAGCTTGAAATTTCTGATATTGATTTGAGCAATGGAACAGTGAATACAAGTCTCCAACCTTCTTAAATGCTGAGAAATTACTCCTTATATAAGTTCTTGTGCATTCATGACCGTTGGAGGTAGGTGGGAGCAATAAATGCAAAAAATCCAACTGTTGAGATCTGCCGCGATTTGAATTTCCGTCGCTGGTGTCGACACAAATACCTTTGGTGTCGACAAAAAGTGTTTAGGGCAGGGTTCTTCAAGTAGTTAGGCCGACACGAATTTTTTGAGGGGTCGACACAATTTCTGCATTCTACCTTCCAACATTCTGGTGTCGATACATTTGAATTTGGTGTCGACTCGTTTGAAACTTCAGCATCCGGAGATACCATTTTGTGTCGACTCAACTTGTCTTTGGTGTTGACACTAATTTCTGCAGGAAGCCTTGGTCCTTTTGTGTCGACACATTTAGTCTTGGGGTCGACACCAATATTTTGCAGGCAAGCTCGGGACTTTTGGGTCAACACATTTAGACTTGGGGTCGATACCAAAAATCTGCAGGAGGTCTCGGTTGTTTTGTGTCGACACAACTTCTATTTGTGTCGACCCAAACTTCCGGATACCAAAAGTGAGGATCACTTTTGTGTCGACACAAAATTAATTTGTGTCGACTCAAATTGAGTCCTGAGTGCTTTGGCTCTTTTGTGTTGACACAAAACTTGTTTGTGTCGACACTAACTCTTTGATACCCGAAGATCAACTTGTAAAATAGTTAGGGTGCCAAACCATTTGATTAATGAGTGGTGACACACTTGATAAGTTTCAAGTATACTTTGCCTTAAAAGTATTTGACTTAATTTTCAATTAAGATTAACATGAAATATTCTTATTTAAGAATGCTTAAGTGCTTAAACCTTTTTGAGATATAAGTCATTTCTTTTTGGCTAAGGTGTCAACTTAATTGTTCAAGATGTGTTAGCACTATCATTTTGAAAATATAAAATATTATCAATTTAAAACCATTTATTCTTAGAAAATGAATTATGAAAATCATTAAAATTAAAATAAAAAGCCCTTGGGCTAACAAAGCTTTCTATGAATTAAATGTTTTTAGAAAATATCTATATAATAAGATAGAACAACTTGATGCGATATTTATATATGTGTTAAAAATTCATCCCTTAAAATGAGACAATCTCGGTCTTCTTTTTTGTTCCATCTCCTCTCTCATGTTCTTCTATGTAAAAAAAAAGTAAAAAAGCATTCATTGATATTACTTCTTTTACTAATCCAATAAAAAAATAATTTAGCTTTTACTTTTATTATATATTTTTTATTTTTTTTACATCTATAAATTAAGTCATATTTTTAATCAGGTGCCTTAAAATTAACTAATTAACAATTTATCAAATTATTGATATTATTTTTTGTTTCACTCTTAAATTACTAAAATTATATAATTGAGTACCTTTAGGCACGGGTAATATCTAGTTCTGTCATATATTGGGATCTTGATCATCAAAATGGAATCAAATGTTTTTATTTTGGGGAAACTATAGACCACAATTATGGAAAATATTATGACTAAATGCTATTGAAATGTTATGAGGTGTGAAAATAGAATCTCCCAAAACTTGGTTATTTTTCTAGTGGCTTCCTCATGGGATACTGTTTCATGCTAGACACTAGTAAATAGTTCTAACTTTTTCCTGATGATAAATTTTCTTCCCCATGGAGGATGGATCCAAGCTGAATACTTTTACAATTGACAGAGTATGGATGTATATATATTTTCAAAGACACTTCATCTTTTATCTTTGCAGACTGTTGATGAAATCTACAAGGTAGCTTCGATAGCACTCATCCCAAATGTCCCTGGGCAGATATTTGTAAGTTGAATCCAATTAGTCATTTGGCTGAGGGCATTGAGGAATCAAAACTAATTTTATAAAGACATTATCATTTCATGTTCATATGTCAAGATTTTTTACTCTTTTGGACAGTATCTTCATAAAACTAGGTAGCCCAGTTTCCTCTATGTAAAACGATTACGTCTGCGTGAGAAAAATACTTTTCTTTTACTTTGCAGTTAGGGCTAATGGCCAACCCGCCTAAACCAGGAGATATCTCACATGAGCAGTTTGTGAGAGAGAGGTACGCGATTACTTTCTAGTATGGTATATACCCGTTATTCTTGCAGTGAACAATTTTATTTCTCTCAAATAAATGCAGCAAAGGTATCATTAAGTCACTGAGGAGGAAAGCACAAATAATGACCGATGGCTTCAACAGCTGCAGAAATGTAGTTTGTAATTCCACAGAGGGTAAATAATTTTTCATCCAAATCTCAGTTACTTGCATTTTGATAACATTTATTCTTATATATGGATAAATGGTTCAGGAGCCATGTATTCCTTCCCACAAATAAGCTTGCCACCAAAAGCAGTACAGGCTGCAAAGAACGCTGGAAAGGATCCTGATGTCTTCTATTGTCTTAACCTTTTGGAAGCCACAGGCATCTCCACTGTCCCAGTTTCAGGATTTGGGCAAAAAGAAGGGTAACTACTTACCATTTCTGTTTTCCTAAAAAATTTCTTACAACGCATCTATTGTTTGATTTGAAACATCTTCTATTATAATCATATTTGGTTGATGCTTCTCTTGGTAACAAATTTAACATGTAGTAAATGAAGTACCAAAGCATGTATTTCTATTACGGTAGAATAAATAAGGCGAGAATAAACAATAGATCAATCACACATAGTACGCACATAATTTGTGTGATTCAGCTTGTAAGTGTATGTCCACAGACGAAGATCGGCAGAGGAATCACTATGAAGAATGAGAATATAAGGAGCTCACAATATCCGTCACTCTTACACTTAATAAACCCTAGAGTCCACATATACCCTTTTATATAGGAAAACCTAAAATGAACTAGGTTGGAAAATATCCAAGATAATAAAACGAGTCAAAACTGTACAACTAAAATGCAATCTTGTCTGATGGATTAACATTCTGGTACAGGGTCTTTCACCTGAGAGCAACCATCTTGCTAGCCAAGGAGTACATGCCTGCAATCATGGCCAGTTTCAAGACGTTCAATGATGAGTTCATGGAACAATACGAAGACCGCAGAGGCTATTCGAGGATGTAAGGTATGCCTGAACTTTCAAATTTGGTTGATTTCTCTTAACCGGGTGCAAGCTATTTGATTTACACTTTTCAAACATCATATTTTTTCTCTACATGCACATGGGATACAAATTTCTTTCAATTCAAAATTACACACGCAGTTACTTCTTTGCTTCTTGTATGATACTATGATCTCTCCAAGTCGGTATTGGTTCTTATATCCAATTGATGATCTTTTCAATATTAAATATTTTGTGATAAGTTTGCTCTTTTTCTATTCTTCAAAAAGCGTATAACTTAACATGCTGTCAATGAAACTCAGCCTGATGGAATTGGTATTTCTAAAGAAAAAACCAGACGTATTTCACAGGATGGACTATTTATGAAAATTTCATAAAATTTTGGAACCAACTCTATAATAGGCAAACTTTTCGAACTATGTCCAAAAGCAGCTATCAATCGTAATAGAATTTCTAATTTGAGTGGTAGGAAGAGGTATGAAACTTAGTATTAACTAGTGTTATAGAACGATTGCATTCACAGTCTTGTCATGCAGGAACAAGATGATTGCAATTTATATAAATAAAATAAAGTAAACAATCACACATTATACAAGATTTATGTAGTTTGGTGTGTGGCTATATCTATGGCAGACAGGGAGAAGAGACACTCACTATTCGTAATAGAAATTACAACTTCCAATCACTCTTTTAAAATTTTTTTCAAAAATATATTAAATACCCAAAAAACTTTGGGACAGCAGTGCCGCCTCCGGACGCCCAGACGCTTGCATGGGAATATTTTACCAATATATCTCAAATATTACACATATTGTAAGGAAATATAAAATCAGATGGGTATATATATGATGTAAAATGGAAGAAGAAAACGATAAACTAAAACCAAAGGGAAACAGAGTTGGACTGAAACTCCACAACTTCATTGACAAGGAAATGGCCATTATATAGGCTAAAAAACAAACGGTTACAAACACAAAAATAGGCACCACTAACATCATGCTAAACAACTCTTACAAACTAGGCAACAAACAGAAACAAACTACTGAACTCCTAAAGACTAGGACAACCCAATTCAACACATTCTAACGTGCTGCTACTAATTTATTCAGCAATCCCTCCCTTAAACTGATGTTCCACACATAACATCAGTTTAATAAGACTCAAACTTTGAAGCACCATCACTCAGATAAAGTCCTTTGAACTGCAAACACCAAGTAGCTCCTTGAGCTTTTGAAATGCTGGAAATTTGAGAGGCTTGTTAGAATATCAGCAATCTGGTCTTCACTTCTGCAGTAAACCAGATTAATAACTCCATCATTCGTGAGATCCCTCAAGAAATGATACTTCACATCTATATGCTTGCTTCGACCATGTAGAACAGGATTCTTTGAGAGCTTCATTGCTGAACTGTTGTCACAGTAAATGAGAGTAGGCCTATCTTCTTTGAACTGCAGCTCGTCAAGAATCTTCTTCAGCCAAATAGCTTGACAAGCACAAGCTGTTGCTGCAACAAATTCAGCTTCAGTGGTTGACAATGTGACGATTGGCTGCTTCTTTGATGACCATGAAACGGCTCCTGTTCCCAACATGAAAACATACCCAGATGAACTTTTTTGGTCGTCAGAATCTCCTGCATAATCACTATATGTAAAGCCAAACAAATCTGACTTTTCTCCCTTTTTGAAGAACAACCTAAACTCCTTAGTACCTTGCAAGTACCTAAGAATTCTTTTTGCAGCCAAAAGATGAATCTCTGTTGGACACTCCATGTATCTACTAATGATACTTACAGCATGCATTATATCAGGCCTTATTGCAGTCAAATACATTAAGCTCCCCACAATCTGCTTGTAAAGCGTACTGTAAACCTTCTTTCCTCCATCATCCTTGTTTAGCTTCAAACCAAACTCAGACGGTGTATTCACAGGATTACAATCCTTTATCTGAAAGCAGTCCAAGATTTCTCCCACATACTTCTTTTGACAAATAAGAATGCCAGTAGAGGACTGCAACACTTCTATGCCAAGAAAGTAATGCATCATGCCAAGATCAGACATTTTAAATTCAGCCATCATGGATTTCTTAAAGCTTTCAAACATGGCTGTATTACTTCCAGTATAGATTAGATCATCTACATATAAGCAAACAATGGGCATTTTCCCTCCATCCTCAACTTTTATGAAAAGTGTAGGTTCATAAGGACATTTTTTAAATCCTTCCTTCAAAAAATAAGTTTCTATACGATTATACCAAGCCTGTGGGGCTTGTTTTAATCCATATAGAGTCTTCTTTAGTCTATACACTTTATGCTCATTTCCAGATTTCACATAACCAGGAGGTTGATCGATAAATACCAGTTCCTTCAAATCTCCATGGAGGAACGCCAACTTCGCGTCCAGCTGGAAGATAGGCCATGAGTTCTGAGCTGCTAATGCAATCACCAATCTGATTGTGTCATGCCTTGCAACTGGAGCAAAGACTTCTTTATAATCAACACCGAACTCTTGCTTATGGCCCTTGGCCACCAAGCGTGCCTTGTACTTGTCAACTTCACCATTCTCTTTCAGCTTTGTCTTGTAAACCCACTTCACACCAATTGTTTTGTGACCTTCTGGAAGATCAGATAACTCTCAAGTGTCATTCTTTTCGATGGCTGCAATCTCAGCATCCATAGTCTTTCGTCATCTTGATTCTTTGATAACACTTTCAAACACTGTAGGATCACAATCTGAAAATAGAGCAAAATGAGTGAGTGGATCTTCGGATTGATCAATTCCGGTTACCTCATAATTTGACATCCATGCTGGCCTCCTTCAAACACGATGAGAACGTGATTCAGCTGTTGCTTCTGGTGCTGTTAGAGTGACTTCAGAGGCTACAGGAATTTCATTTTGAGGATTCTCAAATGCATCAGTTGCTGGAGCAAGGTGTTGCTGCGGCTGGTTTGCTTCATCACCATCCTCTCCATTAAAACTAGTTAGAATTGGCTCTCCAACTACATTTTTACTCCATTCCCAGATTTGATCTTCATCAAAAACAACGTCTTGACTGATAAGTATTTTCTTAGTGTTAGGATTGTAAAGCTTATAAGCTTTTGATTGATTACTAACACCAAGAAAAATACATTTTTCTCCATTGTCGTCCAGCTTCTTCCTCTTCTGATCTGGAATATGGGCATATGCAACACACCCAAAAATTCTGAAGTGATCAACAGCTGGTTTCCGTCCGCTCCATGCTGCCTCTGGTGTCATACTTTGAACAGCAAGTGTGGGACTTATATTCAATTTATGATCCAGTTAACTGCTTCAGGCCAGAAGCTCTTTGGAATATAGTTCCTTATTAAAAGACTTCGCACCATATTTAGAATAGTGCGATTCTTCCTTTCACAAACGCCATTCTGTTGGGGCGTATAAGCTGATGTAAGCTGCCTCTTGATTCCATGAGTATCACAGAAACTTACAAATTCATGTGAGTTATATTCTCCACCACGATCTGTGCGAAGAATTTTTATGGGATTGCCAACTTCTTTCTCAACCAGCGCTTTATAGCTTTTAAAGGCTAGAAAGGCTTCAGACTTCTCTTGCAAAAAATAAACCCAGCTTTTGCGACTAAAATCATCAATGAAGGTAAGTATATATCTCTTACCTCCATTAGAGCATGGAGTTATTGGCCCGCAAATGTCGGAATGAACAAGCTCCAGTGCAGCCTTCGCCCTCCATGATTTCTCTTGTGGGAATTGATTACGGTGTTGTTTGCTAACAACACATTCTTCACAAACTTCAGGAGCTGTAATTCAAGGAAGAGCAGTCACCATATTTTTCTGTTGTAAAGTCTTCAACCCGCCAAAGCTAAGATGCCCATAGCGAAAATGCCATAGCCATTTCTTATCTCCCAATCTTGCAGAAAGACATGAGTGAGCGGTGTCATGAAGATACAATGGAAACATTCTGTTGGCTGTCATGTTGACTTGAGCTATCAAGCCCAACTTCTCATCTTCAATTCTGCAGATTCCATTTTTGATAGAGATTCTATATCCCTTTTCTTGTAGCTGACCAACGCTGAGTAAATTTGTTCTCAAATCTGGAACAAAGAGAACGTCAGAAATAGTTTGAATAGAATTTCTGTTGGTTTGAATTGCTACCTTTCCCTTTCCTATAACAGAGACTGTAGAGCCATCACCGAACTTCACAACATCACGAAAAGCTTCATCCAATTCAGAGAATACAGACTTCTCTCCACTCGTATGGTTGTGGCAGCCAATGTCTAAGTACCACAAGAATTTCTTGTGGGTTTCCTCCTTCACGTGACAAGCCATCAACAAAGACACTTCTTCTTCCCTTTCAGCAAAATTGGACTGCTTTCCACTATCTCTCCTTAGATTAGTACAACACTCTGACTTGTAGTGGCCAAACTTGTGACACCTGTAGCATGGAACTCTTGATTTGTCTACTGACTTTGACTTGGAAAGCGTTGAATGATTCTTGTTGTTGTCATGGCCTTTTCCTCTCCCTTGAGAATCGTAATCTTCAGATTTCTAATTTGAGTGTCTACCATCATTGCCACCTCTGCCTCTGCCTCTTCCTCTTCCTCGTCCTTGACCTCCTCTTTTTGATGCCGAGGCTTGTAATACTTGCTCCTCCTTGTCTTGCCGATTCATTTTCTACTCATGAACCAACAAAGAACTCTGCAATTCATCAATGGACATACTGCCAGTGTCTTTAGATTCCTCAATCGAACAAACAACATAGTTGAATTTTGTTGTTATTGAACGAAGAATCTTCTCAATGATAGTGACATCTGCCATTTTATCGCCATGGATTCTCATCTTATTTGCGATTGCCATCATCCCGGAGAAGTAATCTGACACCGATTCTCCAAACTTCATGTGTAAAGTTTCGAAATCGCCTCGAAGTGCTTGAAGCTGTGCCCTCTTTGCCTTTGCTGTCCCCGCATACTTCTTCTTCATAGAGTCCCAGATCTGCTTGGAAGTTTCTTTACAAAGAATGGTTTCCAGGATAGAACAATCAATTGCCTGGAAGAGATAATTCTTTGCTTTGAGATCCTTCAATTTCTGCCCTTCAAGCTCCACCTTCTGTGCATTTGTGAGCACAACACTTGCTGCTAGTTCTGCTACTCCAGAATCAACAATTGTCCAATATTCTTTGGACCTCAAAAAATTCTCCATAAGCATGCTCCAACGGTCATAGTGACCATCAAAGCGTGGAATGGCTGGCTGCACAAAAGTTTCAGAAGCTATTGTGGAACTCTAACAAAGTTCTAATACCACTGATGTAAAATGGAAGAAGAAAACGATAAACTAAAACTGAAGGGAAACAGAATTGGACTGAAACTCCACAACTTCATTGATAAGGAAATGGCCATTATATAGGCTAAAAAACAAACGGTTTCACACACAAAAATAGGTACCACTAACATCATGCTAAACAACTCTTACAAACTAGGCAACGAACAGAAACAAACTATTGAACTCCTAAAGACTAGGACAACCCAATTCAACACATTTTAACATGCTGCTACTAATTTATTCAACAATATATATATATATATATATATGTATATATATATACATATTAAAGAAGATGGGAAGAAAAGAAGAAAATACACTAAGGCAGAAGAACCAAATATTTTAACGTTTCACGGGTACCACCTCTCTCTCTCTCTTAATTATTCAGTGGTCTTCAGCACAATGCAGCATTGTCTATTTAGTTTTCTGCGTAGATGGTGTCTATTTAGTTTTATAATAAAATGTGATTTATTTAGATACTTAACGGTATCCGATCAATTTAGTTTTCTGCGTATATGGTGTACATAATAGTAACAATAAAATAAACTGTGAATGGGACAATATTGACCTACCTTTGTTGGGTAGGTGGGAGACAAGGGTGATCCATTTAGTATGCGCTTAATATTTTCATAAGGAATGCCACATAGTATTACGAGAGTACCTAATAGTACCCCCCCCCCCCCCCCCGGGCAGCATCATGAGCCTTTAGCTTCATTGCTTAGATCATGGTTTACTTGGGGTGCGCTCTCTCTAATTGGGTATAGTAGAACACTAAACATTACCTTCTTCATTCAAAGCCTTTTACTTCTTTCTCATGTTCCCTCACCTCCTACCAAAGGTCTGCTTGCAAGAAGCAATATCCTTTTCACTTTCCCCTATTTTCTCTCTTCTTCTTCTTCTTATTCTTCGAAAATGATGACTAAGAATGGTCAACAATGTATTGAGAGGGTCTAGTTTGTTCTTTATTTCTGATGTTTAGCTTTTTTTTTTTATTTAATGCGTTTGGCTAATGTGTTCTCTCTTTTAGCTCTTTTTAGAAGCAGGAGTTCATGACTTTATGTACATCTGTATCTATCTAATATCTATATATACAATTATAATAAAGAAACACTTGGGACATTTTAATTTTTTAGTGAAGCCATATCACACCAATTCATTCATTTATTAAAAGAGTAAAAATGTAAAAAAGCTAATTAATTAAAACTGTAAAAATGTAAAATCAAAATACACAATTTAGTTACCTTAAACACCTCCACCTTCCTATACATTTTGACAATTACTCATCACTTCTCTTTATTCTCTTGTTACAGTTTTCGGTAGCGCCTCTCTTTGAGAGAGGGAGAGAAGAAGGGAGCGCAAAGAGCACTCAGGCAAAAATTTAATTGATCATCCCGACATGTGTATTCATTTCGATCTCACTTTACTCGGTGTTTCTCTCATCTTTCATATTTAATTAATACGTCTATGGTGACTATTTTCTGTACGTAGGTTTTTTGCATTAAATTTTTATTATGATTTACATGGAGATATTTTGTTGCTATGTTCATTATTTAATGTAGATGAAGAATTAATTTTTGAAGTTATGCTATTTTACATACAGTTATGTGACTGAGTTTCCTTGCTGAACCAATTGATTGCTTTGAACAGTGACTTTTTTCTTTTTGGAGGAGGGCATCTATGGAAAAGTTAGATTATGTTAGAGGTTGTTCTATAAATTATATGCACTTTGCCCTTGGCTTAAGGTCAAACTCTTTTTGTTTTTTTGTTTTTGCTTTAAGCTAATTAAGCAAAACATTTCATTTGGTAAAAAGGTGGTTTGTATAGAGAAAAAAATTGTGATTTGACAATTAATTTTTTTGTTTTTGGGTAACTTTAAGCGAAAAGGAAAAAACCAACTTTAAGTAGGTGACCAAACATAATGTTTCAATTTAAAGCCTTAGATTTTAGTCAATAGAATACTATAATTTTATTTCTTTAATTTTGTCATGTATGTTAGTAAATTTTTATCATCGCTTCATTTGGTTCTCACTTAGACCTACTTGATTATTCGGAAATAAATTGACGGATATAGAATACTTTTGAATATATAAGTAGATATGAAATATTACCTTAATTCCATCATATATGTTAGTAGATTTTTATCATCAGTTCCAACCTAGTAAAGGGGTTGTTGCCGTCGCTTACTAAGCGTTGGTTTATCCGGGCCAAGCAACCAAAGTCGAGAGCCTAGGTGGGAATGGTGAAAGAAAGAGAAGGGGAACAAGTGGGGTAGAGAAATTGGTTTGAATCTTGTCCCCACCCAATCACTTTTTTTGGTAATGTGCAGTGGTGAGGATTGAGATCGATCTTCCATCTTCTCTTCTAAGATCAGATCGAGAGGTTTTTATTTCAACAGAACAAGCATTCGCTCTACTTTTTCTTCCTTTTTCAAGCTCGTCCTTCTTTTCTTCTTCCTCTTGAAAGTTCTCTCTTCATTGTGCAGTATGATTATAGTTTTCCTATTTCATTTATTTTACTCGATTTTACGGAGCCTGCTCAACATGCTCATGCCCGTGAACATACCGATGCACACAAATTTGAGAGTCATATTGCAATCTTGACCAATTTGATTTTTCCCCAGAACAAATTGAAATATTTTGACAAAACTGAATTGTATTCTCGTTAGCTATTACAAATATCGATGTCATGACCAAAAGTTAGAACCAAAAAAACAAAAGATCAACCTGAGAACCCTTTTACACACTGATAGAATGTTTCCACATTGAGAAACAGATGGCTCTTCCAATCAGCCTGGACATTTCCAAAAAACCCCTTAGCCACAATTATTAAAAACCACAGATGGCCCTTCCAATCAACCTGGACGTTTCCAAAAAACCCCCTAGCCACAATTAATTAATTTCAGTGGCATCATGGTATTCCCCTTCTGGTGGCTTTTCGGGTCCCTACCAATTCGGAAATGGCTTGTTCTTTCTTTTGAGTGTGTGGTGTGCCTGTATCAGCTTGTCTTCGTGGCCGGCCTTAGGCTTCCCTTCCCTCTATTGGTTAGGCTATTTTCATTCCTCCAGCTCTCCCTCGGTCTCAGTTACTATCTTAACGCCTGGAGGAATTTGATCAGTATGATCATAAGTTTGTTACGGTTCGATTCTCGAATTAAATTTCTAAAAAATTGTATAAAATTAAACTAAATTTTTTCTTAATTATGATTTATTTATTTTATATTATGTATTATATACAAATAAAAATCTTTATATTTAATAAATATTTCTTTGCCTTTTTTTTTTTTAATTTAATTTTTTAATTTCTTTTCATAACATTGTAATATTATATAAGTCCTAAATTATAATTAATTAAGCCATATTTAAGATGTCTAAAAAGTCGAATTTTTTAGAGATTTAGATTTTTTTAGAAGGAAAAAGATTTAATTATTTGGATAAATTGTTTAGAGTAAATTTTTTTTACTTCTTATTGAAATTACTAATATTTTTATATTTCCTTATTTTTAAACTATAATATTTGAAAATAATCTCAAAACTTTCTTTATAAAGTTTCAATAAAAAATGAGCCCCACTAACCTTAAAAGTTCCAAAGGGAACAAATTCACCCCACTTTTCTATATGCTTTTTTTCTCTCTCTCTTTTCATTCACTCTCTTTAAAATAATCCCTCTTTATTTTTCTCTCTCTGGAAATTACCATCCAATATGGGTAACTTCATAAAGATTTTGATTGAAAATACCTGCATGAAGAGAAGCAAATACAACTTTAGAACAGTATTTTTATTCCAGAGTTTTTATATATTTTTACGCTCTTTTGAGATCTTAAAAAATAAAAAAAATCTTTTTTTTAAGTACGCATACAAGATGCGTGACTCCAAAAAAAGATAATGGTAACCCCATCACAATGATTAGCCATACTATTGCTATCTATAATGGACTTTAGAGATATAGTAATATGGAGAAGACAAAATTGTTTCAAACACCGATAGAACTGAATTTTTTCTTAAAATATGGTGATCAAGTCCTATACTGCATAATTAATTAATGATTTTTCGCGGTATATATATCTTCAAATTTTCATGTCTTATTCATATATAAATATTTTAAATGTTGTACTAAATGTATTTTGGTAAATTTGTGCAATGAGTTTAGTTAGAGTTTAGAGAAAATTTTTTTCTAAATTTTGGCTCGTGATTTTGTGCCACAGGTGAAGAGAGAGGAAATTTCTATTGAAGTAATCGATATTGGTAAAGTTGAGACGCTCGAAAGTAAAAAGAATTTATAAAGATAGTTGCCAATAATCGAATGTTGATGAACGAAAATAAGTGAAGTTAAAGTAATGATCGTAAGTAGTGATTACGAAAGTAGCTCGCAGGCACTAGCAGAAGTTTTGAAAATTGTTTATATTTTTTAAAAATAAAAATAATTGTTGAACATATTATTATTTACAATTTATAAAAATAAATAAATATACAAATAATAAGCATAAATGCTACCAAACGGGTGTGTTCGAATTTCTTGGGCTAGTGGCCACCTGTGTGTGAGATATATGCATTAAGATGGAAAATGCATTTTATGTGTTAGCTTTTTTTTAAGGTTTTTTGTTTAAATTTTTTTTAAAAAGTCTATTAGTTTGGCCTAAAATTATTTTTTCATATTTTTTTACATTTATTTTTTTATAGAAAAAGTCAAAAAACTAAAAAACCTAAAAAAAAGTTAATCAAAACACTAAACTCAACAAAATCATGTTTTTTTTTAACCGCACTCAACAAAACCATGTCGTTCGGTCATGCAGGACTAACGTTGGATCTTATTTTGATAATTTAAATTATTTATTTTGTAGATATTAGTGTGCATGTCAAATATTATTAAGAGTTTGAACAAAAAAATATTTATTTTTTAAAAATTAATCTGACTATTCTTAGTGCCTATTACACTTCATAAATTACTCTATACTCATGATTAAGTTCCTTGGGCTCCACATAAGCATTAGGTATGAAGTCAACTATACTTGTTAATATAAAGTAATTTGTGCAGCAAAATATGCATTGCCTAAGAAATTCTTTAAAAAAAAAGTAGAGAATTCAATTTATATGTTGTCTACTTTTAAATGACAAATGTAAATTATTTAAATATTTAATAATTTTTAATTAATTTGATTTCTTTGTATAAATAATCTTGTATCTAAAAAATAAATAATATAAATCATCGAAGTTCTTATTCTATGTGAGCTTATGGGTAGAAAAATAATTAAGTGGATAAAGAATATTGTTAGCATGTTAATCTTGTATGTTCAAATATTTATAATTTTAAAAAATAATATTATATTAAGGAATAACAATTATAGATTAACTCCACTTCCATGATCTTAATCTTATACTAAAAGAACACGTAATATATACATCTATATTATTTATAGTATTATAATTAATAAGAAAACTCTTAATTTAGTAAAGTTTTTGTGATAGTTTTATTTATAAAAAAAAAGTGAAAAGATAAATTACAAAATTTTAATTTCTCATAATTTATGACTATGCACAATGCATTAGCACAACTACTACGGGATCGATTGGCAATTAATTTTAAAATTATTTTTTTTATTTTTTGTATTTTTAACTAAAAAGATAAATTTGATTTTAAGTAAATTGTTTGATAATTTAGTTTTTAAAATAACTATTTTGAAATTTGTTGTTTAGATAAAAAGTTAATTTTTTTATTTTTTTTAAATTGACAATTTTACCCTTCTATATAGTTGATATTAACAATTATATGTAGTTAGTAGTGGTAGTAAATAAGTTATGAACAAGAGGTATTATTGTATTTTAAAAGTGGTAAAAATTTAAATAGAATATTATGATAATTTGTGTTTTGATTTGATTTTTAATTTTTTAACTTTTTAATTTTTTTAAAATATAGAATATTAACTTTTAACATTTTTAACTAAAAAAACCAAAAAAAACTAAGTTGTTAATCCGAGCCCAATATTAAATGAACATACCACGTCACCATTTCTAATTTCTCCTTTGGGTGGGCTATCCAAACCATGTGAAAAAATGATGTAGAAGGCCCAAACGAAGATTCCTAAGGCCCACTTAATCGTCGGGCCCACAATCGTCATTTACAACTTCAATCCTTCGCTCGGAGTAATCCCCAATTCGCCGATACTCTCCCTCCCGCCGAGGGAGAAACCTCTCTGCATGTGACTTCGCCGGCCCGGAATAACAGAAATGGAGAGAACTTGGCCCCCTCGATCGGACGGTTCTCACTTCACCTCCCTTCCACTGTTGAAGACACAGACCGATATCGATCAACCAGATCTCTTCCCCAAAAGAACCAGCTTCAAATTCCCAGCAAAATCGACGATTTCCTCGACCCGCCACAGCCTATTCTGTTCGAGATCATCATCTTCGTCGTCGGGGCCGGCCAACCGGAATGACTTCTCGTTGCTACCGTACGATATACTGACCAAAATCGCGGCGACTTTCGGTCACCCGAACTTGCTAGCGGCGTCGCTGGTCTGTAGGTCATGGAGAGACGCCCTTCGACCGCTGAGGGAGGCGATGCTGTTCCTCAGGTGGGGGAAGCGGTTCAAGCACGGCCGACGTGGCGTGAGGCCGAACCTCCAGAAGGCTCTGGACTCCTTCTTGAAAGGCGCGGCGCGTGGCTCGACTCTTGCTATGGTCGACGCCGGTCTCTTGTACTGGGAGATGGGCAAGAAGGAGAAAGGGATTGCTCTGTATCAAAGAGCAGCGGCGCTCGGTGACCCCGCCGGCCAGTGCAATTTGGGGATTTCGTACCTGAAAGTGAAAGGTTATATTTCGCCAAAAAAAAATTGTTAATTTAATTTATGTCTTATTTCTTGTTTTTTCCCCCCGTTGAATGGCTATTGATGTACGTACGATTATGTGTGTATGTGTATTGAAACTTGAGATGGCCAATGATTCTTGTGGTTTTAGGACTGTTTGCGTCTGAGGATGCAAATATCAATTGCAGTTAGTAAAAGTTTGAGTACACAGAGTTAAACCACAGAACCAACCACTGATTACTGTATCTTACCGGTAAAATAGTGTGTTATTTTTATTTTCTGAACAAAGCATGTTCTTACCAATAAGATACAGTAATAGTTGGTTAGTTTTTTGGTTTAACTCTGTGTACCTAGTTGAACTGTTGCAGTTATCACATAAGGAGCAGTTTTGAAGAACCAAGAGTCAAGGAAAGCATCAATAATCAGGGGATTGAAAAGTGCCATCCTATTGTTGGTTATTGTGGTTATGGAACAACTGCTTTGTTCTATAACTCCATGGATTTCATCCCTAAACCACCCTCTAATTTTGGAGGGCATACGCAGTCCCAAGCAACCTTAGCCCCAAACATTTACCACTCCACATAAAGGCTCTAAGAGTGCTTTCTACCTCCTTGGTAACTTTTTTGGGGAGGATAAACAATGAGGACCAATAGACGTGCATCGAAAACAAAAAAGACTTAATAAGTTGAGTCCTGCCTGCATACGATGACTATTTTTTTGCCCAGGACATCACCCTTAAGGTAATTCTACCAATGAATGGTATGCAATCAACATAGTTGAGTGTCACGTCAATAGAGGAACTCCCAAATGCCTCATAGGAAGAGTACCCTCCTTGAAGTTTAAATCATCAAGGATCAACTTTTTCACCCCAGGCTTCACCCCTGAAAAAAATATTTTTACCTAGGCTACGAGCTAAACCAGATAGTTGTTGAAACTCATCTAGAACCTGCTTAATAAGCTGCACCACTCGAAGCTCAGATCTGCACCACATAGAGCACAAGCTCACAAGCTTGTTCTTCTTACATTTCCAATGAAATTTGAAATTGGGTTCTTCTGCTTTCTCCCTAAAGGCTGCAGGTAGAACTTCCATGGCCATAACAAATAAATAGGGAGATAATGGGTTACCTTGTCTCATTCCTTTCATACCCCTGAAATATCCATTCAATGCACCATTAATACACACTGAAAAACTTGGAGTGGAGCTGCAAGTTTCAAAGCTGACCATTTGTCTGGAAATCCCATACGCCCGATCACATGTAGCATGAACTTCCACCTTAGATTGTCATAGGCATTCATTATGTTAACTTTTGTAGAACATCTAGGCATTGGAGATGCTTTGTGGTAGCCTCTCCATGCCTCTTGGGAGAGGAAGATGATGTCTGCAATTCTTCTTCCATGTACAAAGGCTAATTGGGTATTACTCAGATTTATTGGCAATGATCTTGGATTTACCTTTATACACTGTATTACAACATGAAATTGCCTTATACTCAGATTTATTTTTGTAGGATTGGGAACCTTTGGAACCAGACCAATCAATTAGAGTAGAATTAAGTTCCTCAAGCATAAAACGAGATGAGAAAAAAGATTTCACAGCCTGAATGTTATCCTGCCCTCCTATTGGCCAAGCATCCCCGAAAAAACCATCTGAATACTCATCAGGCCCAGGAGTTTTATTGGTTGAAGGGACCCAAAACACTACTTGATTTCAGCTTCAGTGACATCTGCAACCATACTCCTTTTCTGAGCTTCAGATAACCTCTTGCTAATAAGGCTATTAACCCTATCAAAACCCTGGTACTGATCTTGATATTGATGAGGAGAGCCCAACAAATGCTGATAATATTGAACAATATGTTCCTTAACCTTTTTACTGTCAGTAATTCTTGTGCCATCCTCTTTGCAGATGATTTTAATTCTAATTCAATTGCTCAGTTGACTGACAGACTTGAAGAAAAGAAAAAAAAGCTGTTTTCATCCCCCCAAATTCAACCATTGAACCCTGGACTTTTGCCTCAGGAAGCTTCATCTCTGCATATTTCCGCATATTTTCTATGTGCATCCCTCTCTTTCTGATCAAATCAGAGTGGCCAGGGTTGCTGTAATTTAACATTGGAACTGAACTGCGTCTAACCACTTAATGTGATCTCTTTCATTTTTTTCTCGATCTTTGTTACAAAAAGCATTATTAGTTGTCAAAAAATGTTCTCGTAGTTCTTCTTGATGGCACAGCACTCGATACTTAGAAATGTCCCCATTAGGATGTGCAAGTGAGCTGTTGATTAATGGCTCCAATAGTTTTCAAGATTATTTATTATTCTACATGTGGTTATCATTATTTATTATTCTACATGTGGTTGTCATTCTTATGAGTTATTGACTGATGTTATGTTTGCAGCAGAATCACCAAATCCGAAGGAGGCTGTTAAATGGTTATACCAAGCTTCTGTTGCTGGCCATGCCCGTGCACGGTACCAACTAGCTCTATGTTTGCATCAAGGTCATGGGGTGGAGCAAAATCTACCAGAAGCAGTATTCAACTTCCCCTATTTCCACCCTTTTGCTCCAAGAATATACTTGTTCCAAGACATCTTGTGAAAGTAGGTTGCCACTTTGGCATAACTCGTTTCACCTGAGGACCTGGACTTGTCTTTCTTTATTATTTGAATTTTTATTTTGCTGCGTCACTGCTGTGACCCCATCTGAACTATTCTTTCGGTAGAACTAAATGGGAAGAAAAAGGACCTTCTAGTAACACTGGTTGGGACGCATGCTTTTGAAGTTTTTAAGTTGTAAAACATTATTTTCCTTCTGATAGTTTTCAGTTGTAACAGGCTAGATGGTATCTGAAAGCTGCAGAAGGTGGCTATGTGCGTGCTATGTATAATGTTTCATTATGCTACTCCTTCGGTAAAGGTTTGGTGCGGAGTCATCGGCTAGCAAGGAAATGGATGAAGCGGGCAGCTGATCATGGTCATAGTAAAGCACAGTTTGAGCATGGACTTAGTCTCTTTTCTGTATGTAGCCCTTGCCTACAACTTCACCCTCTTAGGAATTCAAATATGAGTAGTATTACACTTAGTAAAGCACATAGTTATTTATGGATCCTTATTTGTATAAGTAAAATTTACCCCTGTACTTGGTTGTTAGATCTGTATGCACATTACATCTTCAAATCCTTAGGCCTCGTTTGATTGACTGAATTAGTAATGACTAATGAGGAAATATGAATTTCATTGGATGAGTAATCCTATGGGATTACTAGTTAGAGGATTTTTAATACTACACTCCTCTGGCCATGTTTGGACCGTCGGATTAGGAGGTCCTAGGACTGAAAAACGGTGGGACACACCATATCAAATTTTCTCTCTTCAGATAACTAATACCACTTTTGTTTGCACAAGATTGAACTATTAATATCCCATATGGGGAACTAACAGTGTGGAACCATGGGATTAATATTCTCTTCCTCCTGGGATAACTTATCTGTCCCCTCCGGATTATCTTCTTTCTTATCTAACGATAAAAAATGATTCTCCAACTTCATCCATGCTTTATCCGAATTTAACCAAGCACGATACAAATAATACTACGGTACATGTGATTTTATTTACTATCTTATAGTATTAAAAAAAATATATGTAGGATCTACGTATTACTTACCCCTTCTATCTCCTAATCCAACCCAACACATCAAACATGGCCTAATTATTGTATACCCAACATTTTATGGAATATCCAATGGATACTTAAATCCTTTCATTATTTGTTACATCCAAATGCCGAAAATATAGTTCCTTGGGATATGAAATTCAATCCAATTTTTAGTTTGGTGTCAATCAAACATATTCTTAGCGTTGGTGTAGTCTTTTGGAATTTGATGAGTATTTTGATGCAACTACATGGACAGGAGGGGGAGAAGATGAAAGCTGTAGTTTACCTGGAGCTTGCCAATCGGGCAGGTGAAACAGCTGCAGCTCATGTCAAGAATGTTATACTCCAACAGCTGTCAGCCACTTCGTGCGATCAAGTGATGCTTCTTGCTGACAATTGGCGCGCTTTGCCTTCGTCTTGCTGAGTTCTACAATTCATAGTCTCTTATTACAGTTCCGCTTGGTTTGATGAGAACTCCCAAAAAATAAAAAAACAATTCAGCTCTGCTTTCTAAAGGTTTTTCTCTCACCCTTTTTATTTTCAGTTAAGGCTTTGTTTATTCTTGTGTAATATATAATAGTGCCCCCTACAAGCACGAGAGGTTTGTGTGCCCCACCTTTCGTTTAATTAAGGAATTCTGTGCAATGTATTTCACACACACACACACACATATATATATATATATATTTGAAAAGTCTGTGTTTTTACAATTTTATAATGGTTAATTATGTAGTTGTTGACTTCCATGGGTTCTTAATGTAGGTGAATAAAACCTATTTAAGAGGATGCGGTTGTTTGATCGACATTGCTAGAATTATATTAATCCTGGCTCACTAGAAGTTTATAGTTTGTAGAGTCAAGCATTTCGCTTTCCCCTACCGATGATGTGACGAGAAGTACATTTTTATTGCTAGAATAATATTCCTCCTGGCTGAGTGGAAGTTTTTAGTTTGTAGTGTCCGTTTGTGATTGCTATAAATAGTGAAACATAGCTGATGCTGAAACGTATTTGTGAACGATCACAGAGATTAGAGGATGTTCCGTTGATCGTGAATGCCATGGACTAGCATCATTTTTGTTTCTGAAAATGTCTTGCCCTATCTACTTGCACGGTCGTGCATGGGTTCATAGGAAGCGAACTCATAGTAAGCAAGAGGGCCCATCTGTTCAAAGATGAAAGATTCCCCCACCCCTTCCAAAGAGATTTATTTGCTTATTTTCTCTCTGTCGCTTGCGTGCACTTAGATACCTTTCAAAATCTCCTTTTAAGTCTAGGTCTGTTGATGCTTTTTCTTACCAGGAAACAAGTAACCCAAAAGGCGCTTGGATAGATTGAGATCAATCTCTTACCCCCTACCAATCTCAGCTATAGCTATGCCCCGCCTCCCCTTGCTATCAATTATTTCCCAGCGAGACCCGTTGGATGTTGATGCGTCATGACAACATCCGACAGATTTATGTATTTTCACGTCAAGGCGTATGTATTTTCAATGCCCAGATACTATATCTAAGGCTTAGGGAAGACAAGATGGTCAAGTTCCTTGGCTAGGCTTCACATAGGGGAACAGATTGCAATGAGTATTTGACAAATGAATGAGACAATTTAGTCTTAATTGAGTTAGTTTTGCTATTTGGGCACTACTCTCTAATTAGATGAACTGTAGAAAACCTTTCCACATTGAACAGCTAATTGTGTGTTCCATCCAGCCCCCTTTCTTTCTCTTGATAAAAAATCTATCGACTTTGTCTTTGTCTGTTAAACCTAGTTTTCCCATGCTGACAATTGCCTCTTCTAGCACAGCACGTTCATTGGTATATATTGGGTGTAATCATGGTTTTGAGAATAGTATGATTTACGATTTGATTAATACGATTTGATACAAGTTTGAGTTTAAAATTGCATGATACTTAATCGTTGTTTGGTAGTAAAAGTGGTATTGAAAATCATACGATTTATGATTCGATTCGTATGAGAGTCTCGACTCAACTCATACAATTGTTTAATTTAGACCATTTTTCTTATTGGCTCTAAATAATGCCGCAATTATGATAATACAATTACTCTTTTTCTGTTCTTTTCTTTGTCGATCATGATAACCTCTATTTTGGGAAAGCATAGACCGCATAGCGCAATCTTATTCATTCCTAAAATAATGTTCAATGACTTTGTATTTGATCGTCTGAATGATATTTATTGTTGTTTTAGGTAATTTATTAAATGCTAGATTTAGATAATTTTGTCATATGCTAGTTCATTTTTTTTTTCACTTC
>JAOTRH010000024.1:1707028-1744131 GCA_034768845.1 Heliamphora exappendiculata | reverse complement strand
ATAACTCTATATTTTCTATCTATTGAAACTGTACAATATATGGCCTATTTATAGGCGAATAGGGATAAACAATAAAGAGATATAATAGAATAAAATAAAATCAATCTAATCAATCTAATATTCTAATCAATCTAAATCTAATATTTCAACACACAGTATATATAAGTCAATTAATTATCTCATAAAATCAAAAAATATATAATACTAATGTATTATTTGTCTCTCCTATTTGATATAATCATATCCAATCAAACAGCATAATCTCAATATAAAGCATGTTAATGGTAGCTCTATTTTTTTTTGATTGATTGAAATAATATAACAGCAAATAGGAGCAAAAGGAGAAAAACAAGGCTAGAAAGAGCTTACCAAATTAACTAAACTCCTCCACGGAAGCTTCAACAGCAACAAGACGAAACGAGCTAGTGCCGTTGGGGTTTGATTTGTCCATCTAGGGAGAGAGCAATTCGTAAAAGAGCGTTTGCTACCTAGTTATTCATCCTCCTGGTATGCGTATGACCGCATCCGCATGTTGATCTTGAGAAATTTCTGAGAATGGTTTTTGCCTCTTCTAGTGTAATCAATCTTGTTTCGTTGAATTGAGTGCTTTAATCACTGACTATGAATCAATCCCCCTCTAGAATCTAGATTGACGGACTCTAGCTAGCCCCACTCTCCTTGCTAGCTAATTCCGAGTGCTCTCAATGCACCCATAACTTCGGCATCGTCGTTGTCCGCTAGCTGTCTTAGCCATATGTGTTGGAAATAGTGTGAGTTTAATTGGTCATTTTTTAGAATTAATTTTTAGCTATTATTCTAGAATTAATTGATAATTGAATTGACCATTCAATTGACAATTGAATTCTAGAATCAATACCAATTCATTGACAATTGATTCTCTATATTGATTTTCATTTCTCTCATAAATTTTCTCTTGAAATCTGGTGTAACCCTCCATGAAAAAAATTGTATAAAAAGACTCTTTTAGTATTTCTATATTGAGATACAAGAGGTGAATGTGAAAAACAGAATACAAGGAGAGGAGAGAGAGAGAGAGAGACCAGATTATAATTACAAGTTGTGAGAGAAAGAAAAACAGACGAGGTGCGTTTGAGTAACCGATCTTTAGTGGTGTTCCAATGTTCGGGTTAACCGTTTTATCATGAGAGAATGACGCCAGTGAAAAAATCTACAACACTCTTAATAGGCGGTGAATCATTATTAAGAAAACTGCGTTTGCATGACTCGATTTGTATATTCTGTTCATGTTATTTTTGCAATTTCGTTTTCTGTAAATTCTGTTTATTGTAATTTTTAAAAGTTAATAAATATATATTTTTTAGACCATCGAATATATCTTTTATTACGTTATATTTCTCTCAACAATATGTTCTGCGCTTGATGCAATATTGGAATCTCTAACCACCACGCCAATGCCAATTCTAGCTTTTGAGATCATCCGGGAGAGGGAACATCGAACCGGGAACAAGTAAAGAAATTCTGGAAAGCTATGTGGGGTGGGCTACTAGAATTCCAAACAAAATCAAAATATTCATGTGGCGCCCGTGGCGGGCTTGCTCAAACATCCTCCCTGCGAGAGTTAACCTTTAGAAAAGAAAAATAAAGGTAGACCAGAAGTGTCAATTTAATTTGTTAGGATCAGATGGAAAATGGTATTTATGGTTTTCGTTATTTTGATTACACGAAGATGTGGAACCAATTGGAAGGAATGGGGGGTGTGGACCCAAGTTTATTTTGATAATTCATATAGTTTATTTTTTTAAATTTATTGAAAAAATCATCTACGAAAAAAACTTAAATAATTCAATGTCAATAACTAAATCATTAAAACATATATTTTGAAATAAAATAAATAATCAATTTCTAAAATTACTCGTACCTTTAAAATAAATATTATTAGACATTTTATTTATATATATTTAATCAATCTAAAAAATAATCTTTTCACGTATACTCAATAAAATAACTAATTTGGATCCTCGATATCATTTAACCCATAAAAATTAAATTCGTCCATCAATTTTGTTTCTCTCTTTGTTCATAATTTTGTCCATTAAATTAATTTCAATTTTGTTTCTCTCTTTGTTCATAATTTTGTCCATTAAATTAATTTATAATTGATATGAATACACTTTTAAGTTTATTTTCAGAATCCATAATGTTTATATTATAAAACTCGTGAAGAAGATAATTCATGCAAAAATTTTAATTGTTTGATTATCAAATAACTAAATTATTTAAATATATTTATTTTAAATAAAATAAACGATCTATTTATAAAATTCAACATATCATTAAAATTAATATTATAAGACACTATATTTATAAGGAATAATTACACTTTAACTCTTATGAGATTTAAGTTTATTACAGAAATTTTATCTGGGGTCTTTGAAATTATATTAACTTCTCATGAGATTTAATTTTTAACATCAATTGCACTAATTTGTTAAAATTTTCGTTGAAATTAAACAAAAATTGCCCCTTTCACTTCAAAATCATCATTCTCACATCAAAATCACCATTCAAATTATATTTTTCCCTTAAAGTCGCCATTTATAATATATTTTTTATTTTTTATTTTTTATTAAAATATTTTTAATATTTTTAATTTTAATTTTTAAATTGTAGTATTTAAAATATTAATATATATATTTTTAATTTTATGAGTAAATTTACTTTTTAAAGTAAATGTATTATAATAATTTTATTAAAAAATTAAGAGAACTAAAAGGCTAAAGGCTATCCCAAATGGGCCCTTACCCCATCCATCCATTTCTATAAATAAGGTTTAAAGGAACCTTACATAGGCTTGAAGACGCCACTACAAAGCATCTTCAGCTCTTCTCTTCTCTCCCATAAGGTCTTCTCTTCTTCCTTCTTCTCACAAACTGGAATCCTTTTCCCTCGTAGCTCAAAAAACCCTAACCACCATGGTCGGACCTTCTCTCAACACTCACAACCTCACCCTCAAATCCGCCGGCGCCGCCAGCACCAGCACCATCAAGTTTCTCTGCAGCTACGGCGGCCGGATCCTTCCCCGTTATACCGACGGAAAGCTCCGTTATCATGGCGGCGAAACTCGTCTCCTCGCCGTTGATCGCTCCATCTCCTTCTCCGGTCAGTTCATTTCACCTACGCTTTCGATTCTCTGTATATACCTATATTTTTTTTATCTTTTAGTTCAACTATATATGTATATAGTGTGTATACGTATATATGTATATCTTATACGGAGGATGTGAAGTGAGATGGTATCTGATCTGGTTAATTGCAGAACTATTGGTGAAGTTGGGGGATTTGTGCGGTTCCTCGGTGAGTCTGAGGTGTCAGCTTCCGACGGAAGATTTGGATGCGTTGGTGTCGATCACCTCAGACGAAGATCTCGCCAATCTCATCGAGGAATACGATCGAGTTGCCTCGCCGCCCTCCGCTCTAAAGATCAGAGCATTTCTCTCTCCGCCGAGAACCACCAAAAAGATATCTCCCCCTCCTTCAGTTTCCCCGCCCAGTCATCTCGATGCCGCGGCGTCGCCAAAATCGTTCCATTACGTTTGTTCGTCTTCCAGATTTCCAAATCAGTTTATCCGTCAGATGTATCCTCTGCGTTATGAGAAATCTGCCGCTGGAAAAGTTCCTCCCTGTGCATACCATACTCATCGTGGAAACCCTAGCCATATCTATCTCATTCACAATGGAAACCATTGGCAATAAAGCTGCGTAATCTGGCGGATCTGGACTGTGTTTGATGATGGACATTTAGATCAAAGAAACGAGAATCTAAAACAAAAGGAGAGGTGAAGATTAGATTAATATGATGTAAAATGGACTGTAATTTCGCTAAGAAGGATTTGGTTTTTGTGATCCGTGGGGTGAAATGAATGGAATTTAATCGGTCCGATTTTCGATTTCGATCGTCCTGTTGTGATGATGATGGTGAGTAGTGTTCGTCATCGCCCCCTTCCTATGCCATTGTCGCAGAGCAATTTTCTTCCCATTTCTGTCTCTTCCCAATTCGCCGTTAGGGTTGCCGTTACTCGTAACACCTTGATAACGGAAGATGCCTTTTCTGTTTCTCGTCTGATTCTGCGTATTGCGTACCACGTTAACCGCCGTTATCTGATTTGATAGCCTGTGGCGTTAAACCTGTCTGTACGCTTGTGCGTCGTGGCACGTACAGTCCTCATCCTTTTTCGTTCTCGCCGCCTGCGTTAATTTTGTTATTGTTTTTGTTTTTCACCCTTGTGGCTTATTTTCGGTAAATAACTGTTTATTTTTATTTCGTATATTTATGTAGGCTTCTGATTATTCGCTCTTGCGATTTGCAGGTGATGGAAGAGATTCTATAGCGTCTCAAGATGGCTGCAGCTAAAAGGATCCTAACCTGGTTTGTTATTTGGGGTATAGTATGAGTTGTTTGTGTTTCGTTCTTATTTCTTTTATTTCTCCTTTTTTCTCATTAAGAATTATAGATATATATAGTGAAGAATGTCAAATGTTGATTTGGAATTGGGTTAATCTCCACTTAAGACTGATAATTTAAATTGTTAATCATGTAAGTTTTGCAAATGTTCAATTTTAATTTAGAAATTGAGTTTTGCTTAATTTTAAGTCATCCTAAACAAAATGTGTTTGTCGATATAACTATGAATATTTGATCAAATTAAATTTTTACGTAAATATGTTTTTTCATGAGATTTATTAGATGAAAGATTTTAATCAAAATTGTGGTATTTTTCTTCAAAGTCACAAATTAGACTTTTCCCAAAATCTAAATTATATTAACCCAAGAGATTGGTCTGGGTCTTGGTAAACCGTATGGGTATTTGGGGTTTGTTCCCTTTAAAATTTAAAAATTTAAAATTTCTATTTACTATCAATTCTTGTGAAATTAGTATTTATAAGATTTTGCCTTGGCTGCATATAAGTTCACTCCAATACCTTGAGATAGTATAAATACAAGTAGGCTCAAACGAGATGTCTTTCTCTGAGTTTTTGCGTGTTAGTGTTGATGACTCATCTGATGAGGGTTGATATTGATAATTTCTGGAACTTGAAGGAAATATCAGGATATTTAGCACCTTATTTTGTCTTTACCAGTACTTAAAGCTATGTCGATAGTTCTCTTTGTTTTTATTTTGGCAGAATCCATTGATGAGAGTTGGTGGTGATGGCCAACTGTGACTATCTTTATTTATTTTTAACCAGTTTCAGTTAACTACAGCAAGGGGGGAAGTCTTACCAAGGCAATAATGGCCAACAAAATAAGGCCGAAAGCAATATGATTTTGGAGTTTGCTGGTGGGAGAGAGAAGAGGGCCCATTTGGATACCAATGAAATTAAGTTCTATCTACCCTAACTGCTATACAGAGCACAGAGAGAATGGCGTTTTGTGGGGACATGTCAGCTGTACATGAATGTGGCTCAATTAATTAAATAAATTATAAAATTTAAAAATAAAAGCACAAAAGAAAAATAAACAATCCCAAATATAATAAGCTTTAGAAATAGCCGCTTTGCGCGGAGGACGATGACTAAGTGTTCGTTTGATCATTTGATTTTATATTAATTTTTTAGTTTAAAATCACTTTAAATTAAAAAATTAAAATATTCGTTTGGTTAAAAAATTAATAACTTTTAAAGCACTAAAAAATCTAAATAAGTCGAATATAAAATTTTAAGATTGTTTTTATATGTAAAAAAGTCGAAAGCTAAAAAAAAGCCAAAAAAAAGTTGAAAGGGTAAAATTGACAATTTTTATGAAAAAAGTTTAAAAACTGGAAAATAAATAGTCTAAAGATTAGGAATAAAAAATACATTTTTTTGAATTTCTAAATTGTAAGTTAAAAATTAAAAAAACTGCTTTAAATCGGCAAGCCGGTAGCCAATTAAACTAAGGCTTAGCTTTCAATAAAGTAGCTTCTCGTTATGACATACTAGTGATTGAAAGGAATGAAGCAATTGGGACAGGAGGATGAGGGAATATGAGATGAGAGCCATAAGCGGCCACAGAAGAAGGGTCTCCACTCGGGTAGTAGCACTCAGGGAAGAGATGAGATCAAGTGGACACATTAGAAGGAAAAATAAAATAAATACAAACTGGGATGAATTTGTTGAAGATAAATAGGGAATTTTTTTGAAAAGAAAGTGATTTAATTAGGGTTATCTTGGCCCACCCAGTGCGTGATCTTATTCTTTCCTTGTGTGATGGGAAAGCATTAAGTTAAATGGCATGATCATGCGCGCCGTGATTCTGAGATTTCTTTTCACACAGCGTAAGATTATGCAAGGACATGAGCAAGTGGTTTACAAAATTTAGGTATTGTTTGGGATAATAATTTTTTTGTTTATTTTATTTTATTTGTTTTTAATAGAAAGATATTATCGTGTAAACTATTATAGCTTTTTATTGACCATTCTTATTGAGATAATTTGAAAAGGTAAAGATTACAACCAAAATATAAAAAAGTTTAAAAATTATCAAAATAAGTTAAAATAATTGAACAAGCAAAATTTTAAGCGGTTTATTTTTGTGTTTATTGATTTTTTTTTTAATTTTTTGATTCAATTGTTTTATTTTTTATTTTTTTGATTTTTCTCATTGTGACAATCCAAGAAATAAAAAACTTATTAAAAAGTTCTTGAAAAACAAGAAATTAAAAATAAGTTAAATTACACAATTTAGTCCAAATCGGCCGTATTAATGCATACCTAGCACTAAAAAAAATAAGTTATTTGGATATTTTAGTACTATGGTCAAATTTTTTAACACAACACGTTAACGCGACTTGAATCCTATACGAAGTTAGAGAATTAGAATTAATTATTTTTTGACATAAAATTAAAAATAGCACGAGCCGATAACACGTTAAATAAACGGGTTGAGTTCGTATTGAACCCGCAGAACCCAAAAATAATCTATTTAACCTGTTTAATTTTTAATTTTTTGTAAACTATTTTCATTAACTGTTTTGATTTTGGAGTTTTTTTTATGTTTTTTTTCTATCGAAATATTTAAATATTTTTTGCAAATTATTTGGAGTTTCTTATTTATCATCATTTAGGTGATTTTATTATTGAAATATATATAAAATTGTACTTGTTATTAAATAAATTGTTGAACATGTTATTAAACAGGTTATAAACATGTTAATCTGTTTATAAACAGTTAGTGTTAAAATAAGTACTACGTTTAGTTAAATAAATAATATCAGTGTTGATCAATTTTCACCACAAATATAACACGACACAAACATGATACGATACAACCAAAAAAGTTACATGTACTTTTGAATGCATATTCACAATTTAGCCTATCTTGGACTATATTTTAGTCAACTTTTCTAGACAAATCAAAATGACCAAAAACTTGATCTAAAAATGAAAAAAAAAAAAAAAAACATTGAAGATGAAAACAAGTATTATAAATTGACATACATACTTTTACTTATTTTTTAAAAATCTTTATATTTTAATTAAATATTACTTTTCTGATTGATAGAGATAATTTTAAAAAAATAAATTTTATAATCAAATTGTAAAATTCACCATTAAAGAGTCACCAGTGAGTGAAAAGTTTTAACATTATTAAAAAGTCATCATCCAATAAAAAGTTATCACCTACAGTTACCACAATTGTATAAGACCTATACTACCTGAGAGAAAGATAGACGTGTTTGAATTTGTGACCAGTAAATATACACATTTAGCAAAATTTTTATAATTAGTGTTCAAGTCAAAGAGATGAAGAGTATTCAGCATGTATCTACTACATCAAGAATTTCCAATTGCCCCTAACTTTGGGGAAATTTACAATGTTATTTTATCAAAAATATTTTCAAATATTTTCTTATTTACAAAAAATATAGCGTTATTAAACCTATATATTTTAGAATTTTCTAGTTCAAAAATATTTTTAAAAAAAGAAAAAAACTCAAAAACAGAAAAAATACGAGTAATTAATTTGTTGTTTAGCGATTTGGCTTAAGAGCTACGGCAAAGAAAATGAAGACGGGTTGTGGTCCCAGCACGGATTTGAATTGAATTGTCATCTATAAATAACTAGACGATAAAATGGAGGACCAACTTTGGAACGGCAAATAAAATCGATTTGAATAAGCTAAGGTCCAAAGATTGAATAAATATCACGCGTTAAAGCATCATTATTTACTATTTTTAACATGTCTTTTATTTGATTAGTTACTCTAGAAAAAATAAATATAACTAGCTAAATATAGTTAAATAGAAAATATTTTTTTTATAATAGTTAATTAGATAAAAGACTTATTAGAGATGATATATTTAGCTAATTATATTTGTTTTTTTATTTGTAAACATGTCAAATAAAAAATCTGTTAGAAATGGTAAAAATAGATTATACTAACTACTTTAAATCAAATAGGGCAGTTAGAAATGCTCCAAGTGCATCCATGTCAGATTAATTAATATTTTTTTTTTGTTATTTTAGTTACCTAAATGCAAAAAAAAAATATTTCAAAAGCCTTAATAGAAACTAAAATTAATTTAGTTTCAAACAAAATAACTCGATAAATGCGTTGAGTCGCTATTCACTAGCTGTTTTTTTTTTTTAACAAAAATGCATTCTCTCTACCATATATGACATTGTTTGGCAAAGAGCTTAAAATTTGACTTTTTACCTTTGGATTAAAGCCAAAAATATTAAAAAGCCTTGTTTGAAAATTTTAAAACTTTTAGCCTTTTAGTCTTTTTATATAAAATAATTTTATAAATTTATTAAAAATATCACATTTTTTATGATATATACCTATTTTTTTATAAAAAGTATATTTTTAAACTCTATTTGTCAAAAATCTATTAAATAAGATCTATATTGAATAAAAAATTATGTAAATTTAAATTTTAAAAAATTATAATAACTTTTTTTCTAAATTAAATTACTTTTGGCTTAAAGTTACTTTAAATCAAGTTTTTTGGCTTATCATTTTTTGGTTTAAAATCAGCTTTACCATTCACCAAACGAACTTTTTACTTATTTAGCTTAAAGCAACTTTAAGCAAAAAGTATGACTTAAATTCATATTGTCAAATGACACCTATAATATAAACTAAACTAAATCAAACTAAAATTTTATCTCAAATAATTGCGGTTGATAATGAATTTTTTATTGTTATTTTACTATGTTTAGAGTCATATCTTTAATTAATTTTAATAAATTCATATATTTTATTAATACAAAATTTCATATCAATTTAAGGCTTTAGCTCTTCCTAGTATTTTCATTAATTATGATATTATTATTTTTTTATATCGCATCAACTGATCCATATTGTATATGTCTAAATTATCTTAATTTATATTCTCTCAACTTATCTTTAATTGATGCGATTTTTACCATTCTACGAGTCTTTTCTTTTTTAATTTTATCTTTTTAATCTTATTACGCATTTATCTTATCAATTATCATTCTCATTTTTTTAAAATTGTTAATATTATAATTCTGTTAAATTAAAAGTAACTAGTTAAAATAAAATAAAATCAGTAATTGACTAGCATTTTTTATAAAAAAAAACTTATACTATCTTAATTTTAAAAATAAAAATAAAAATAAATAAAAATCACTCTAATTGCTTAGCATGAGACTCAAATCGGCAGCCGCACAAACTTAATAATGAGACGCCATGAAGATTTATACTTTATGAGTAATTAATTAGTTAATTTGGCATATTATTGATAACGAAGATACATATTATTGATAACGAAGATTTATACCTTATAAGTAATATTTTAGTGATCATATTTGGATACTATATAATATAATATTTTATTTGTGATATTTAAAAATAAATAATAAAATTATAAAATAATATAAGTACTACATATAAAATATCACATCATATAATATTTAAATATAATTATCAAAACACGTATCTTTAAAATTAAATACAGAGCCGTTTCATCCGACCCGATTAGGTCAAGTTGTATAATGACGGCCGACTCCATAGATTGGGATAAGACCATCGACATCATTACCGAACAAACCAATCAAAGAAGAGTATTGGACCGTTGTTATCTTATGTTGATATTTATTTATTTATTTTTTAATAATAAGAAAAAACCAAAAAAGAAAAAGAGTATTTTTTTAAGGTTATCCTGCTCTACAGCATCACAAGTTCCCAACTTTGTCTGTTATCCAGAATTAAGAGAATTGGGATGAGATTATAAGACATCTAGAGCTTACTTTTTCAATTTTATTTTGTTTTTGAGTAATAATTTTATGTTTGTACTATTGGTTTTGTATTATTAGTATTAAATTTTAAATTATTTTATTTTTTATTAAAAGTTTAATAATAATTTTATAATTTTTATTTTTATTCTTTATCTTATTCTAATAAAATATAAATTAAATTTATGACAAATTATATATAATTTTATTTATAAATTTTTAGATTTATTATAAGATTATGTTACTTATTACGTTGGTATTTTTGTGTGAAAATTATGTAATTTGGAATTATGTATAATTTAATTAATATATTTATGAGATGTATATGAATTAGAAATTAATTCAACCCAACAAAACTAAATACATATGATTGGACGATGAAATAGAAATGATTCTAACCCAACAAAACCAACGAGCAGCCATTGCCTAAGGACAAGAATGTCATGTGCTCCTAGTCATTTCAAAAAGATAGATAAACAAACGTCAAAGTAGGAAAATTATTAGACACTCTCTAAATATTATGTAAGTAATGTCACGTGATACTTTTAACAAATAAATAATCGTAATTTATATAATATGGATCACTTTTTGTCACTTTATTACCTAATAAAGATAAATTATTATGTTTTTATTATAAAATTTATCGTCACTATAATAAATAAGAACGCTACGTAAACTTGTCACGTAAAACTCCAAATGCACCGAATAATAACTCATCAAAGTATGGTCCACGTGAAGTCATGGACCCATTAGTTAATTAGCCATGGCCACTTTGAGGTCCAAACAGTCATGAGCAGCGAAAAAGTAATGGAGGATGATGGTATACAGAGTAGACGGGTAATTATTTAAGGCAATGTTTGGGATAGTTGTTTTGTGGGGTTTCTTTTTGGCTTCTTTAATTTTTTAATTTGGCATGATAAAACAAATTTAAAAATATAGCCATTTTTGCTAAAGTTGAACAAAGTTAACTAAAAACAAAAAAAAAGCATTATAAAAGCCTTAAAATGCTTTTTTTGTCTTATACGAACCTTTTTTTTATTTATGGGTCATAATTTTTATTTTTTCGATATGTCATAATAAGAGAAATATAAAATGTATTATCATTTCAACTAACTTAAATTTTCTTCACCAAAAATGCAAAAAAAAAAATCATATAAAAAAACTAATTCATATGGTGCCTTATTATTTTAAAATTATTAAATGACATTATTTGTATAATATTTTTGGGGAGATTTTGGTCCAGATTCTATTTGTTGGAATTTTGTGAATTCAATTGGTCATTGAATTCAAGAATTCAATAGCAAAATTTATTCAGCAGAATTTATTTGTAATTGAATTGGCCATTCAATTGGCAATAAATTCTGAGAATCAATACTATTCAATGACTATTGATTTTCCTGTAACTCCCATGATTAAAAGTCTATATATAAGCTGTCATTTTATTCGATTTTGAGGTAGAGAAAGACAGAGAGAGAAATACAGCAGCAAGGTAAAAACTAAAGGAGAGACACATATTCTGATTTCAATGCTGTGAGAGTAAGAGAGAGAAATGCAGACGGGGTATGTTCGTAGCCGATCTTTAGTGGTGTTTCAACAATCGTATCAGCCGTTTTATCTTGGGAGAGTGACGTCGGTAGAAAACCTACAACACCCTCGGTAGGCGGTGAATCATTCTTAAGGAACCTGCGTTTACAGGACTCGGTTTGCATATTCTGTTCATGTTATTTTATGTATTTCGTTTCCTGTAAATTCTATTTATTGTAATTGTTCAAAGTTAATAAAGATGTATTATTTGAATCACCGAACATGAATATTTTATTGTGGTATTGAATTTCTCCTAACACTATTTAGGATATTTGTTTAGAGATAAGTCCCAAATTAAGATTAATATTCGGTTCTTTCTTATTATATCAAAATTACCTCTAATTGATTGTTGGCAGCATGTGAATTAATGATTTTATACGGAAAAACAATTCCAAATCAGAATTGGGAGACAATTGACTATGTATTTGGAAATCACCATTTCTTATTCAACCTAAGTTTCCTCTTCTTCAATTACTCTCTCTTTAAGTCAATTGACGAAATTAGAGAGAATCGATCATCCTACGATTATAGATTCAAAATTATTTTTGGTCGATTGTCACATGGAGTTAGATATCGACTCTGATTTTATTATTGCGTCCAACGACAACAACTTTATCTGCAAAAAAAATTAAATATTTTCTATGTGTAACTAAAAATATCTCATTTGTCCAGAAAAATAAGATATTTTCTATATATAACTAAAATATCTCGTTTCTGCAAATAAAATGAAACGTTTCTTATGATAACTACAAATGTCTTATTTGTGTAAAAATTAAGACATTTTGTATGTATAACTAAAAATATTGTCTAATTTTTTTGAGAAAAGAATTATTTTGTTTCATATAAAAAAAATGTCTCTTTTTTCATAAACAACACATATTCAATTAAAAACATTTCTTAAGCTCCATCGTCCCATTCGTGTTACTAATGGAATATGTTCAAATAAATGTCTAATTTTCCTAATAAAAATTGTCTTATTTTATCAAAGAAAGCATTGTCTCATTTATGTAAGGAACGTCTCATTTTCTACAATTATTATAAACTACAATTATTATAAACTGAATAACAAATTGAAATCTTATATTATTGCAATTTTTGTTTTAAAAAATTCTTACAAATTTATTTTTAAAATTTACTCAATCAATTACGGTAAGCTATTTTGGTGCATAAAACTTCCTTTCAAACCGAAAGTTAATAACATAAGGGCATATTTGTCTACAATAATTATAAATTTATAATGTAAGACCTAGTGAAATAATTAAAAAGTGGTCCCTAAACAAGTTCGCCAAATAGAACCTGAAATTACTTACTTTTTTTTTATTAATTAGGGCAATACAAATATTTCACTTGAGATAATGTTAATTTACTTTTGGTGATTAAGATTCTATTGCCACCGTCTATATTTATAAAAATAAATATAATTTATTCAAGCACTTAACAAATTTAAATAATTTTTTTTTGTATCAATGACTCTCACTATAAATAATAATAAAATAAACTACTCAAATTACAAAAATACGACGGGTCCGATTTGCCTAAACTTTATCGTGAACTCCATTGCATAGAATGTAGAGAATCCAAGGCCATTTAAAAAAAAAAAAAAAGAGTTATTATAGGAGTATCGGAAGAAAATATATTAAAATTATATAGATATTTTCTCAATATTTTATTTAAAATTTATTGTATGCACTTAGCACACATTATCCAATGATTGGTTCAATAAGGCTCTGTTTGTTTTGACAAACTTTTTTATATTTTTTAATATTTGGTACGACGAAAATTAAAAATTAATAAAAACAATATATTCACTAGCATTTAGTACCATCTTTTTAAAGTCGTAACCTAACACATAAAAAAAATACTTTATTAAAATCATCTAAAAATATTTTCTTAAAATTATCTGTAAGCATTACTTTGGAAAGTAATCGGTTAAATAAATTCGTTCATCTTTTGAAAATCATTCTCTTTCTAAGCCAAAATCTCACTCGGCCCGTAACCCGTGGCCTAATATAAAAGCCCAAAAAAAAACTTTAAAATTGGTCCGACCCAAACTTGAAGCCCAAGTCCCTAGACCTTTTGGATTTTGGACTTTGGACTATCCTAAAATTTGATAGAGCCCGTTCGACTTGGCCCAAGCCCCTGAGCGCTAATAGTGTCGGCCCAAATTTAAGCGGTACTTGAGATGGGAAGCCCAGTATGAGTTGGGCCGTAGTTTGCTTATTTGCTTATTTATTTATTTTATTTTATTTATTTTTGTTTTTAATAAATTTTTTTTTATCATTTAGTCAAACCTATTATATTTGATAACTCTTCTTATTGAGACGTTTCGAAAAAGTAAATTTTTTTAATGAAAATATTTTTAAAAATAGAAAAAAAAGTTAAAAGGTCAAATTTTATGTTATTTATTTTTATTTTTAGTTAATTATTTTTATCTTTAGATATTTTTTTAATTTTTTCTTTTCGTCTCATCGAGATGATTCATACGGGAAAGAAATTCTAACCAAATGATAAAAAAAATTCCAAAAAAAAAAACAAAAATAATCCAAAAGTTCAAAAATTAGGCCAAACGGGGTGTGTTAATGTTTTTTAAGAGCGTGGTAGATGCACAGTGCACAGAAATATATACAAAAATTATTACAAAAACAAAATTAAGTAGTTCAAATTAAATTTGTTGTGATAGAACCGCACACAAAATAATTTGATATCCTTAATTTTTATGATCTATTAATTAGTGGACTTAGAAATCTGGGCTTTGATTGGGCTAAATATCATGAAATTTGTTTATTTTTATTTTTATTTTTGAAATTTTAAAATTTTTAATTAAATTTTTTTATTTTTTTGAATCGTCTCGATAAAATGAATTCAAAAAATAAAAAAAATTGATTAAAAGATAAAAAAAATCCACTAAAGGCGAAAATAAGTAATATAAAAATTAATTTATTGACTTATTTTTATCTTTTTTGAATTTTTTTTACATTTTGATTAATTTTTTTTAAAATTTCAGCTCATTTCAACGAAAAAAACATAAAAATATAATAATTTAACTAAGTTATTAAAAACGTTTACTATCAAATAAGCAATTATCCGAAGGAGAAAATTTTATTATAAATTCTATTAATGATGTTTCCATAAATTACAGTCTCGCCCTTATACATTTGCAAGTTCAAAGATTTTGCCCATATATAGGGTAAATTACATTTGTCTTTTTAGGAGTTTTGTAGCGAGTACATTGTTTTTTTTTTATAATTTTAAAAATTATATTTTCCCTTATGAAATTTATTTATTTTATTAGTTAAAAAAAATTAAAATAACTATTTTAGCCCGGTTAAATCTCTCATCAATCATGTTTATATATTTAATTTTTATACCAACTTGTTGGTCTATTTATGGGATGGTTTTGCTTAAGAGCTGAATTTTTACTTCAGTAAAAATTTCACTAGATATTTTCTTATACTAAGCATGTGTTTTGATTAGTTTTTTTAAAATTTTTTGGTTTTTTTATAAAAAAAGTAAATATCAAATCATGTAAAAAAAATAAAAATAAAAATAAAAAAGAAAACCTAACTAGCCCAAACCAGTTAGTTTTTTTTTTGACTCTTAAATCAAAAACTTAAAAAAAAAAAAAAACTAGCTTAAAAATGAAGGCTAAGGGATGACTAAACCTAACATTATCATCCAAAAGCTGGAACGATGCAAGGATTGGTACAGGATTAATAATAATTCGATCTTAAGGAAGCTCTACGTACATTTTTATTATAGCTTGAAAATGCTCTATATGACGAACCCTTAGTCCTTTGTGATATTCGAATGACGCTAGGAGAGTTTTACTTGGCAATTCGTTCATTTTGTCATTTTTGTTGGAGGCCTTGCAGTTTTTTATTCCAATTTCTGTTTGGGTGTTGTCTTTGGCTCTTTATTTTTTTTTATTAAATATTTTTTGAAGCGTAGCTTTCTTCATTTTTTATGTGGTTTAAACACGTGATGCGTTCACAAATTTGTTCATTTTGTGCATCCCAGTGATGTTATGTATTTTTGTGCGAAAAGCTAACACATTTCTAATATTATTTATTTTTATGCTTCAAGATAAAAAGTGTATCATATATAGTTAATTCGATTTTAAAGACGGGAAATAAAATGATAACCAAGAAGGGTTTTTTTTTTGGGTAAACTTACGATTGTTAACGAGAAATAATGAATTTCCAACCATAGTCTATCAATAGGATGGCTTGTTTGATGGCTTCCCTATTCAATTCAACAAGGTAGGGAGGAAAAAAGCAACATCTAGTGGGACGTTTGTAATTGTGAAAATTGCTATTTAATTATTTTTTTTAACAATTTCATTTTTTGTGGTGAAAATTATAGGAAGAAAATGTGAGATAAAAAGGGTCGTTAGTTAATTATTAAATTAAAATATTAAAATATTTAATTTTAAATATCTAATTATAAATAAATTATAATTAGAGATGAAATTTTTTTGCCGTCGCCATGCACATTTCCAACCCATTAAAGATTTTTTTTGCCTCCGTACCTAATGGGTTTGGAGTAATATTTACTTCTCTTGCACGTTTTTCGTGTCTCGCTCCCAATTACATAAGTTATATATATATAAAATTTAATTTTTAAAAAATATAATAAAATTAAAATATTAAAATATTATATTTATTTATTTTTGTTATCTTTATTTTTTACATTTTATTTTTTATGTTATTAATTTGTCAACTATTATTTTTTTTATTTATTATAGTATTTATAATTTATATTAGTATCACTTTTTTAAAATTTAAAAACTTTTTACATAATAAAAAAAAAAAATATATCTCTTAAATATTTAATGGTGAAAATATCTTCAAACACGGGACAATTCCTAATTCTTGATATGTTTTTGCTCTTACTCTGCTCTTGTTAATTTTTTGATATTTTTTTTATCCTAATTCCAATTAAATAAAAAAAAAAAAAAAAATTTCATCTCCCCGCATCTTCCCCTGCCTATTTCCCTTTCCATTCTCATTTTCATTCCCACTTCTATTTCCATTTTTATTTCTAATTATAATGCAATTTAAAATTTTGAAATGTAAAATAAAATTTTGCGGCCTGAGCCCTTTCGAAATATTTGCGTATTTATTTATTTTATTTTATTTATTTTTATTTTTAATATTTTTTTTATTATTTAGTTAAAATATTATAAATGCTACTTATTCGGTCAAGTCAAAAAATAAAACACTTTATTCAAAATATAAATTTTTAAAAAATCAAAAAATTTAAAATAAATTAATAAATCAAATTTAATATTATTTATTTGAAAATGGGGAGGTGCACATACACGAATGACTGATCAAAACACAACTGTTTTATTTTTGTACATTATTTATTTTTAATAACGCAGCTCTATTTATTTTTATTTTTAATAAATTTATTTTGTATTTGTATTTTTGTGGCAGTTTTTTATATTTTTGTTTCACCTCCTTGATTTTTTTAATTAAAAGATAAAAAAGATTTAAAAAAACAAAAGTAATCAAAAAATTTGAAATTAAGCCCAAACAAACGTGGTTTGATCATCATAATTGTGAGCATATGAATCTCCAAACCAAACCTAAAACCCTACCGCTCCAGTCATCAATGGCTCACCCTGGAAATTAGAATCATAATCCCTAGAAGCCTGTCTCATCTTCATCGCTTCAAGAATATCATAATATATCAATCCATATACACGAACCATTCAGCTGATAAGAAACTGTAATTGATCAAAGATGCAGCACGACGAGGTCATATGGCAAGTTATCAGGCACAACCACTGCAGTTTTATGGCCAAGTAACCGTCTTCAGCTGAAACAATTCCTTAATTGCTTCGCAACCCATTCCGTTTTTGATCGATTGGCTGGTTTGTGTTGATTGTGGTTCTTCTTACGATTTTTGATTTTCTTCTTCTTCTATGTATTAGAATAACGACGGGGAATTTCTGTCGAAACCCGTATAACGTGACTGGGATTTGTAATCGGAGCTCTTGCCCTCTTGCTAACAGTCGGTACGCCACAATTCGTGACCACAATGGTACTAATTTCTCACCTCTTCTGCTTAGTCGTGATTGTGTTCTTGTTATATGCTGATTCTGATTTGCCTTTCGTGCATTTACTTGGGGGATAGGCCGTGTTTTTGTTTCCGGATGGTTAGATTAGGCATTGTTAGCTAACACGATCTCAGATTGTGCAATTCTAGTTTGTTTTTTCATTTCTGAAATGAATTAATGCAAATTTGGGACACCTTTGGCTCTTGAATTATGAAATCTATGGAGGGCTTTTTAATTTGTTTCGGTTTTCGTCGATGTCATAGAGCTCTTCTTTGCATAATTCATTGATTATTTTATTTTATAATATTTTACTTGTCCAAAAAATTGTGGCTTTTTCATTGATAGATTCATTAGAGGAAGAGCTATTTGAATCAGGCACATTCAGTAGTCCCCATTGGTTTGGAACTATTGTAAGTTTAAAACTAAAAGTGTCACCCCCAAAACCCGTGGTCACGTGAAAATCCACTAACCACCAGTTTTATGAAAATATAGGTTTTCATACATTTAAATCCGCCTATTAAAACCAATGGAATACTCAACCAAAGTATCTCTCATAAACAAAGACATACAATTTACAACATGCATTTAATATGTCGCTTTACAGTGCACAAAATCTGCCTTCAGGAACATGCATACCAAAAAAGAAAACTATAAAAGTCTTCCGTCACCGTGGGCACCACCAGAGCCACTCTTGGTCATTATCCATAACATTACCTGAAAATGATTTTGACAAGAAAATCCCACCCGTGAGTCGAATCTCAATAGAAATAGACTATAAAATTGTAAAGCAGGATACGCAATCATATGGTGGGAGCGAACTCAACCACAAAATCAAAATAGTTTTTTATTAGACCACCACGAGTCTCAAAAACGATTTTATTTCACAAAATTCACGTTTTCAATCCTTAAAACCATGCATTGCAACTAATGCAAATAACCAACCACAGTTAAGGAAAAGCAGTAACCAAAACATCGTTCTCTCACGGAATATACAACCGTGGAAAATGAAGAAAAATATAATCCTATGTACCGACTCCGTCACAAGGGGACAGAGGTATCAACTATAGACCCATGTTCATTATCTAATCCCCGTACATCATGGGACCGGTTAGATAATTACAAGTTTTATACGGAGCACCATAACGTAATGCTTAATTTACGGGCCCAAAACTCGAGGGTACAAAGCACCCACACTCAATTTACAGGGACTAACTCGAAGGTACAGAGCACCTACGTTACGCACGTTTATGAACTTTCACCGAGGGCAACTCGTGCCAAATACCCGTTATCCCGGTACATCTAGATAATCTTCTAAAAATTGAACCGTAGATCAACTACAAAAATATTTCACAAATATACATTAAACATGTATATATAGATCTATCCATCAACATGGAGATCAAACAAACATTTCAAAATATTTTTTCAGAAAAACAGTTATGCAACGCATGTATAAACAAGAGATTCAATCCATGAACCATAGAGATCAAACAAAATATGTAAAAACATAACTTTATCAAAACGTTTTAGAAATTTAGTCTCAATCCCAAGGGCTAGCTCTAAACCTCCAATGAACACGTTTTTTCCAAATTTTTTTGTAAAGACTCCTTTTTCCATCGATCAATCACTCGAGGACAGCCTACACCCAATCATCGAACCACCAAAACATCACCAACAGCCCACACAGGACCCCAGTCGACTGGCCCAAGCCCCCAGTCGACTGAAAAACTCTCTGGAAAAAGAGAATCAAAACAGAAGCAATTTCAGTCAACTGGCCTCTCAGGTCTAGTCGACTGAACTTTCCAAAAGATGATCCAGTCGACTAAACTCCAAGGTCCAGTCGACTGAATTTCCCCATATTTGTGTTGAGCTACGGATTTTGCTCCCAAACTTCAAATCATGCCTCCAAACACCCACCAAACATCCTCGGACACCAACACACTCAAGCTTCACGCCAAAATCTAGAAAGAAAACCCTTAAAACACACTTTCATCAATCGAAAATGCCAAAAAATGGTTTTAACCAAAAACCCCCCTTTGAAACAAGGTCGATTTTCATGCGTTTAACACGGTAGAAAAGCATAAGATTACACGTAACACCCTTATATAGCAGTAGAATCTAAAATCCTACTTTGTTGGGTCAAAAACCCGATGCCTTGATCTACGTGCAAATTCAAGTTTCGTCGAAATTAAATTTCGTCCTGATAGATGCGTAGACCACGATGCCAAAAATAAGGATCCGCTGTTGGATCGTTGAAAATCGAGCCCCAGGCCCCGAAAAAGTTAGAGAAAAGGCAGAGCGTTTGGTGAGTCTCAAAGCTAGAGAGAGAAAGAGAAAGATATTTATAGGCAAAATATCTCGAAAATATCTTTTTTTTGAAAAAATGCATAGCAATTCCCTACAACCTCGGAAAATAACCCCGCATGCTTATTTAAACCAAAACATGCATCAAAACGCATATAAACATATATATAACAAAAATAAAACGATACAGGGTCTCACAAAAAGTTTACCCTCAACAAAAGCTACACGTGATCAAACTCGCCACATAAGCAGGCTAAACACATGCTAGAATTATAACTATATCAAACTCTCCACGTAAGCGGGCTAAACACATGCAAGAATTATAACTATCCGATAGGCGGTGAGATTTGAACACGAGAATTTGTTGCTTGCTTTGGTACCATACAAATTGTTAACCATGAACCACACGTAAAAGTTTAAACTGTTAGAGAAATGAGCAAATTATTTATACTGTCAACACTAAGTATGCAAAAAGAGGCATGCGACACTGTTACATGATATGAGTAGTTGGTGTGGGTATGTATCTACTTGTTGAATTTATCTAATTTCTGTCCAAGGACTAGTTGAAATATAAAAATATCTGTATTTTTTAATATTCTTCTTTTATTTTTCTAGGGTAAGATGGTGGTTCTATGGTGCAATACAGCACCTTTTCCGTAATATATGGCTTTTTACGCATAATGATAGGGTGAACTTGAATTATTAAATATTCTTGATGGGAGGATCATCAACCACTCACAACAGGCACATTCTATATCCTTACTCAGATGTCAAAGTGTCTGAACAAGTACTTCATACATTCAGTAGAATTAATGTAACATATTTTATTGACTTCGGTGGTCTGCATGCCCCAGAGCGTATAAGCATACTCTCTCTCTCTCTCTCTCTCTCTCTCTCTCTCTCTCTCTCTCTCTCTCTCCATGTACTAAAAATTTGAGGCCTCTATTACTTCTCACGATGAACAAGGAAATGGATTGTAACACGCATAACCATGCAACTTTTTTTGTCCTTTTAATTCAGTAATCTTGGGAACAATGCAATTAAAAGAAAAACATTACTAAGATCCAGAACAAGAGGCAAATAAATTATTCTGAAACATTTTTCTTTCATATCCTAGGACTAACCATGGCTAGAGGGAGATTTCCATGGCCAAAGTAGTTAGAACAACTCTTTGGCTCGATCAGCTTACTGTTGTCATTTCAGTTGTGGGCCTAAACATTAAAACTTTTCGGACATTTAAAATGTTAGATTCTTTACGGGCTAAAGTTCAGATATCATTCATCAAGGATCCTTCGAAACGGTCGCGATTGAGAATTATTCAATAAGTCATAGACTCATAGCCCATACCTCTTCTCATTGAAGCCATTGATATCAATACCTAATAAGGCGATAATCAATATGAGTACCTTTCCAAAGTGGAATTATACAAGCATAAGTGCTTCAAATGCTAGTTGAATGAAGAAAAATAATTTATGTAGTTGACTCCAAATGACTAGGACACAATGCTAAAGTTTAGTTTGGTTTATGCGCTTCAAATGCTATCAGAAGTGAGCATAATCAGTCCCTTAGCACAATTTGATACAGTTCAAGGAAAATATTCCTAAATGTGCCTTTATTATGTTGGATCTGATGTTGTAGATTGTCTCAATGTATCATTTGTAGTTGTGATGGATGTGCATGTGTGTGTGCATAACTGAATGCATATCTAATCTTCCTAAAATTTTATATTATGTTTTGCAGGAATCTTCTACTTATATATGAAAACCATAGAAAGGGCTCATACGCCAAACAAGTTGTGGGAAAGAGTTAAGCTGCCGAGAAATTATGAGAAAGCCCTTGAAATTATCGACAAGCATCTGGTATTGAAGATCTACCATGTTCTAGCATTCTGGGAGGGATTTTGTTTCATTTACACTTATCTTCAAGGCAGTCAATTGCTTTAAGTGTTTTTTGATGTGAATTGACAGATGTATTGGCCTAAGTTTCTTGTGCACAAAACAAAACAACGATTGACCAAAATGACTCAGATGCGAATACGCATGAGGAAACTTGCTCTAAAAACAAGGTTCTCACATCTCTTGCTCTCCCTGCCTCCCTACCAAGAGTTGCATTATCGAGCATGATCTTTATAACATGCTAGATAATCATCTATGCATGGATTTTCTATTTGATTTTTCAAAACATTGCTCAGATTATCCTGTGCCTTCAATGGTTGCATTCTATATGCAAAATGTGTATTTGCAGGTTCTGAAATACCTTTCATCTGGCATGATGAATGTTGTATTTTCTACAAGGAGCATAAGCAGAAAATGAATATTAGCATTTTGGAGGCATCATTAGTGAACCTGTGACTAAACTAACTGTCTTTATAAAGCCAGCCTTGAATAAGCACGCTACCTTTCTCCGGGGAAAAGGATTTCCTGAACTATTTGAGAAATGGTTTCCTAAACTAGTTAAGACTTACAAATTAGCTACTTCTTACGGGACTCAGAAATACACATAACCGAACACCTAACTAACCTAGATTTGAAATAAATAGGAATAGAAATACCTCCAATGTGCAAAATTAACAAAATTCTCCTAGTTTGAAAAATCTGACTTGTTGCAAATCAAATGTAATTATAATTGTTTGGCTTTAACCAAACCCCTCAAATATAGTCTCGTGTCATGTGAATTGCGATAATGGCATTGGGATATATTGGTCGATTGGTGCGGACCCATTTCTCTGCAAAATCTTGTTTACTTCAATGTTGAAACTTCGTTGTTGCTTCTAGGCTCTAGCCATGGTCCTTGAAGGCCTTAGAGATTCTAAGGTATCTTCTTTTCCTATTTTTTCTGCACTCATCTGTTTGTCCATTCTTTTTGCATCCCAGCATTATTCTGTACGGCTAAGCTATCTTCCCTTCAATCCTTCAACTCTATCTTGCTAGTAGCACAAATGACAGAACCAACGTACGTCCTACCTCAGGTTGACATAATAGGAACAGTATTATTATGCTTTTTCTTGTATGTGAATTCGCTCATATACAGGGGTAGATGGTTGGTTCCATATAAATAAATGGCTCTAAGTAGCATGGACATGGACACACGTCACCACATGAAGCCTACACGGACACGTTGACACGTCGATTTTGAAAAATGTAAGACACGACAAATCCGAGACACGTTAAAAATTATATTTTATCTAATTATTAAATGTTAAATATATGAATAATTTATTTAAAGACAATGACCGTATTCAACAAATCACTAACTAAATAAAAAGTGATATAGCTCATTTTATAAATGATTCAAAACATATTAAGTGTGCAAAAGTTGCATTTTTAATAATGTACAAAATTATTACTATGAAAAGATTCATTACATAAGACGTGTTAAAAGTGTTTAAGAAGTGTCGTTAAAATGTTTGCAAACTATCGGAAAAGATTTTGCCAAGTGTTAGGAAAGTATCTGATATTATAATTTTAACTTTTTAGGTAAGTCATGCTTAAGAAGTGTCTCTTAAGAGGTGTCAGAGACGTCTTTTGAAGTGTTTGACACGTCTTTTGAAGTGTCTGAGGAGTGTTGCTGTTTGACAAGTGTCCAACACGACACGACACTTCTGTGCTTCTTAGAAATGGTTGATGTAGTCCCTTCTTGACAGCAGTGCTTCACTCTTACATTTCATTATGCTGTTCAGATATCTTGGAACAGTAATGTTTTGTATCTGACCTGCTGCTAAAGAGTTCCTTCATGACTAATGTTTTGTGAGTTGCAGTTTCAAACTTGACATGATCATTGCATGCATGCAGAAAATGTAGAAATGTGTTGTGCTTCACCGTAATTTATTAGCTTAGAGGGTTTGTTTTGAAAGAATATATGGATGATATAGTTTCTAATTGACGGAATAGTACTTGCACATCTTGTAGATTTTATGTTTTTGTTTAGGCTGCTGAAGCTTGCATTAGCGAGTTGTAATCTTTATTTGGCTAGGGGTTGGGTGCTTTACCTGCTTTAGGATTTTCATTTTTTACTTTTTCTGTTGCCTTCCAGGGAAAAGATAATGACAACGCCTAGGAAAGAGAAAAAGAGAGAGGCTAGGAGAGAGGAGAAGGCTGAAAAGGCAGCAGTTTTGGATAAGGTTGTAGAACATTCTCTTCATAAGCTGTTAATGCCAATTGAATTTGTCTTCTTGAAAGCTCTCACTGACGCTGTTAACAACCCTGCAGAGTATTGAAAAAGAACTGCTTGAACGGCTTAAGAAAGGAGTTTATGGTGACATATACAATTATCCTGTAAAAGAGTACAATAAAGTTCTTGATATGGAAGGACTCCAGGCTGCTAGTGAAGATGAAGAGGAGGTATTGCACTGTCATTTCTTGTTATCAGCCTGATGAAATTAATGTTGCAGCCTAAAAATATTTAGAATAAATGTTTTATTTTATTTTTTATTGAAATAAGCAGGAACCAGAGATTGAGTATGTTGAAGGATATGAAGAACTTGAAGAGGAAAATGATATGGAAGATTTTGGTGTACTTGCTATAGACAAGTCTGACACAGATTTTGATAATGGTAAAGATCGTGTTGGATTATTTGTTACTTGTTATTATAAGTACGAGTAATTTCTCAAATCATTTTTTGTTGATGTCATTTTTCTAAGAAGTTAATAGATACAAGAGCTTTATGTTAGGTTCATAGGAATTTTTTATGCATATGCATACCATACATTGCTTGTTGGATAAAACAGTGTATTTTGGCTTTATCAAAACTGATGCTATGATTATCTTTTTTCCTCAAACTAGCAGAGGAGATTCTCAGATGTCTTTATTTATGTCCAACCATTGTGAACCACTTACTTTCCATGCATGGTTATACCTTTGTAATATCCTTTGGTTTTTGTTGAAAGAACCTTTTTTAAAGAAAGTTGTATTCTAACATCAAAATTACAGATGAGGTTGGCATCGACGATGACAATGATGAGTCAGTAGCAGTTGGAAAGAGAGCGAGAAGAGATTCTCAAAGAAAGCAAGAGAAAGATGATCCTGTTACCAAATTGAATAAGCGAGCAAGAGTGCTTGTTGAGGTAAAATTTGTAATAATTCGTTAATTAATTTGCAACAATGATTCAGTCTGCTCTGTTAAGTTCATTATAGTAGATACATTTTCTCAATCAAATCAACGTCTTAGAAGTCAATTGAGTGTTAACATTATTGGGCCCCATGTGTGTTGTTGCCTCACACGGATCTGGACCACAAATTGGTGTGGTTCTCATATCAAAAGTAATGGGACCCACACCAATTTGTGGTTCCAAATCCCATGCGTGGCAATGCGCAATATACAGCACTGAATAATTTCTCTTGTCAGTGAGTTTTAAAATCATTTTTGTTGGCTCCCCTTAGCATGGTGATACTGCTGTTACACACTTCCTATTGCTTCGCAAGTAGTTAGAGGGCATTTGTTGAAAAGTATTTTTCACCTTTTAGCTTAGCTTATAGCTTAGCAAAATGTTTTAAAAATAATCAAAACAACTATGCCTGTAATTTTTTCTTGTAGTTTTTTATTCTAAATCAATAAATAAAAATTATATTGTTTGAAACTTTAAGTTTATAGCTGTAACACACATTTGTAATTTCTGGTTGAAGTCATAATTAGATTTTTTAGTTATTATCTATAAGTTTATAATTTTAGATACACCGAATGCCTTCTTAATCCCGGGGAAGTCGAAAACTACATCTAGGATGGTGGATATTGCATGTTCTTTTCTTGATCCATATATATCATATTTACCAGTCAGTTTATGTATGCTAAGGTGCCAAAAACATTTTATTTATTTGTTAGGTTGAGCGCGAAGATACTGATGAAAGACTGACAGCGGTCCAATGACAGCAACTTCGTGTTTTTCTTCGTATGTTTTAACCGTAACTAGATAGCAGCAAATAGCTTCAATTTTACGAGGTACCGTGTGGGCTGGGCTTCTCTCAGAACGGCTTCTCAAATGGGGAAGGTTCGTCATTGAGAGACTGCATATGTGGTGGTAATTTTGATTTTGGTTCAATTACGACATTTAACTAGATTTTACTCTCTTTTTTTTTAAGAAAAAAAAAATCTGATTGTTTTCACTTTAAGTACTCTACATACAGCTCTTCTGGAATTCTTTCTACCCCATTTCAAGTATGTGTTTTGGCATCTTCATTAGCATATGTATTGTTTAGTTCTTATTTTTTTTCTAAGTAAATTTTCCATAAACAATGGCAGGAACTATGACAATGATGTTAAGGCATGTTCTGTTCAGAAAATGTAGAATGCATTCAGTAGCTTTATGGTGAAAGACCTCCCATTTGAATAAAGTTTTACTGCTCTTCTCATGTCCATTTTCCTAAACTATAGTGCAGTTGGTATGTGTCTGTGCGCGGAAGTCAAAAAGCTTGCCTACCCCTACTCTCAGGTAATCATCCTGTTTGGTAAGGTTGATTCTATTTACACCTGAGTTTTTTTTTTACAAAGTGAAATTACAATTAGAGAGAAAATTTTAATGAAAAATACCACTCAAGTCCTCTTCTTCCTCTCCTTCTTTCCTTTCCCAACTCCGGCGACTTCCTTTCACGGCCGGGCGGCACTGCCCAAGTCCCTTTTTTAGTTTGTTTAAATTATTTTTACCATATATACCTTAGTCGGAAGACGTGTTGTATGTGAAGACTTTCAAAGTAAGCAACTCTTTTACATTATTTTTGTGGTTAAAGACCATGCATAATATTTTATCCATCTAAATTTTATCATTTCTTATCGATTATTAATAGGCTATAAATTATATAATCTTATAATGTTATAAAAAGGACAAAAAAATAAAATAAAAGAGAACATGCAAGGGAAAGTAATTAATATCCTAAAGTTTATATATGAACAGATCAGTTTGATTTTATATGATCAACAAAATTTTCAATATAAAAAATCGAACCAAATTATAGGGTATAGACTGATTTAAACCGATTTATCGTTTCTATTAATTTTTTTTAAACACCCTTGACACCCACTTTCTTTTACATTGTAATAAATACGCAATAAGCCACTCAAAGCTTGTTCATGCCCAATCTCAATGGAAAAACCTTCCATTTGCCCTTAGATCTACCTTTTACCGGTGTTTCTCAGTTCTTGAAAGTTCTTTCGGGGCCATAATCTGTTTTCTCAACGCAAGTCTGAAGTTTAACAGCTTTTATCGTTGACAGGCACTTGTGCTAATAAAATAAATAAATAGGGAGTCTATTTCTTTTTTATTGGTTGGATTCCCATCATTTCTAATCTCCAAATAAAATAAGGGGCAGGTTGGGTAAATTTGGTTATTGATTTATTAGTTTATTTTAGTTATAAATATGTTTATTTGGCTTATTGGTTTATTTTTATTTATTTTTGTATTTTTTAATTTTTTTATATTTTAATTAAATTTTTTTATTTTTTTCGACTATTTCTTACGAGAGAAGTCTAAAAAATATAATAATTTAATTAAATAATAAATTTTTTTTTATTAAAAACAAAAAATTAATTTAATTAAATAAACATATAAGTTAATTTATCCATACAGCGCCAAAGGTTCATAATTAGTAATCACAACTTGCCTTTTCTATTCATAGCACTTTATGCACTACAAAAGACATTATCAATATATTTATGTAATTTCTTTATATTTAATGACTTTTTTTTTATTTTTTTAACAACGCGTATAATTTTTAAAAGAATTATTATAAAAAAAAAATAAAATAAAAATAATTATGAAAAAAGCTACTTAAGTTTTTATTTGAATTGAGGATTGAGAGAGTAAATGAAAGTAATAGTTATAAAAAAAATGAGAAGAAAAATAATAGGAGATATCTCTCATCTTGTTTGGTTATTTAAGGAAGAAGAGAAATTGATGTCTTATTTTTTTTGTTTGTTGAATAATAATTAATAAAAAAATGTTTAATACTTATTTATTTTTATAATATTTTTATATTTACATTATTACTTGCAATATAAATACAAAAGACTATAATTAATATTATAAAAATAAATGTATCTATTTTTTCTCTCCTCATTTTTTTCCAATATTGGAGAGATAAAAAAACCTGAATCATTTCTCTTCTCATTTTTTTCCATCTATTTTTTTTTATTTTTTAAAATTAATCTAAATAACATTACAACTAAACTTCTTTCTTTTAAATCCTTTATTTTTTTTTTTTGTTTTTTGTTTTAAAGTTCTTCCATCCAAACAAAGGCTAAGCCTCACTTGGGCTTTTTACTTAAAAAGTATCTTAAAAAACACATTTATTTGGCTTTTTCACTGTAATTAGTTAGTTTTTTTAAAAATATTTTTTACATTTATTTTTATAAAAAAAATCCAAAAAACTTTTAAAAAAATTTATGCCAAACACAAGCTAGCCAACTAGCTTTCCGTCTCCGGCGTATCATTGTCCGATTGCAGTCTCTACTCCAAGATATAGGCCTCCGCCGGAACCATCGACTGAACCCCTTCGGAGCCGATAGCACCGGCGACGAATTCGGACGACGGTCGTCGAATTGTCTTCGAACGGAGGATCGCCGAGAAGGGGCGGAACGGGAGGCGCGGATTAACGGTGTGGTGGTGCTTCTGAAGGAAGTGCACTAGGCGACTCCGATGAAGCGGTTGAGAGTTTCTGAGGAGAGGTTGATGGAGATGGATGAATGTTTGGTGAGGTATTGCGAGGAGGAAGAATTTGGGAGGGTTGATCTTGACGATGAGAAGGAGAATGAAGAAGTGAATGAAAGAGTTGTTAGGGTTCTGAAAGAGGGATCAAATACGATGGGAATCGAGCGAGTCGAGCTTTCAGGTTGTCAACTGAGGTTTCTTCCTGAAGCATTCGGGAAGCTTCGTGGCTTAGTCGTTCTTGATCTCTCTCACAATTTATTAGAGGTTTGTATCCCTGAATACTACACTTATCTGTATTCTATATGGTATATAAAGCTTTATGAGTCGATTCAAGTACTTTGAGGTTTTGGATGGTGAGTGTAGTTAGTGCAAATCTAGCTGCTGCCTATTATCAATTTGATATTCATAAAAATCATTGAAAAGATTTACCTTTCGAACATGTGGTGAAACCCTACTAACCTCCCAGTTCAATTTGAGTTCCAAAGCTTGGTGATAACCTGATCTATGTCTCAAACATGCTTGCAGCATGTTTCAGAATCCTCGAGCACGTTTTGGTTTCAGGAATTAGGTGATAAATTGTAAGAAAAATTAAGAGGAAGAAAGAGAAGTATGGTGGTGAAGCTTGGAACCTAGGGTTTTGCTCCCCCTGTCTCAAGAATGAAACCTTTTAGGTGCTATCAATTTTTTAGAGTTATGAGATTTTGTCTCGGCTTTAATTGAGACTCTCGCAAAGTGGATGGTGGGATTGGTCCCTTGAATTGTGTATGTGATGTCAAAAAAAAGAAGAGAAAGAGAAAGAAAGATAAATCTTATTATGTACATCCCTAAAGCACTTTCCAACTCAACCTACCAATACATTTATTATACTTACCACCCGAATCAACTCGACCTAACTCCCTGAGTGGCTGAGTCCCTGTGCCAAAATCTGTCTTTTAAAATAAGCTTTACACAATATGAGTTCAACTTTAATGAATTTCTTGATAACATAACCACACATCTCTATTGAACTAATCCACTAAGGTTCAATACACTAACTAAAGGTCCCAAAAACACAACATCATTTAAAGAGCGGTAACTTTAATTAAAAAAGAAAATGAACCAGGCAGAGAAATTGTACATGATTTTCAATTGTAAATAACCCTATAAGAAGAAAATCCAAAAAATTAATTACAAAATCAAAGAAGTAAATCTTTCCACTAATAGGCATCTTAAAAATAGGAATCAAAATTTTATATTTCTATACAATTCTGCAATTTAGAATTTCCTGCACATCACTAGCCAACAATTTAGTGATGCAGATCAATGAAATCAATGCAAACCCAAACAGTGAAATCAAGGAATAAGCACATAAAATTAAAAGGAGCAAAGTACTTGTCAATTGGTTCAGAACCTCACTGCCTCAAAGGTAGCAGTGTAGCACTATTTCAATGGGGATGATATAAAAACAAAAGCTTAGATAAGAACAGAAAATTAAAAAAATCAAATAAGACCACAAAAGTTAAAAAATAAGAAGGTAGAAATGGATAAACTGAGAGAAGAAAAAATAAAAATAAGAAAAGTTACTAATAAAATTGCAAAGTAAAAATATGACATTACAACTTAATTCTAACTAGTCTAGGTAAAAAAAATTATAAATAAAGTAAAAGTAAAATGGAAAAAGTTAAAAATGGAATACAATTAAAAAAATCACTAATTAGTATCTTAGAGACACGCAATTTAAATTTAAGAAAATACAATTAAGATATAAAAAAGTCAATTAAAAACAAAAAAAATTCCTAAAAATGTTACAAAAGTAAGATTGAAGGGTAAAATTGCCATTTAGGTTAATCACTTTCACCTCTCGAATATTTTCCCTCTCTATCCCACTCCGTCCCCCCACCCACGGGTGTTTCTCATATGACATATTGAGTGTCCAATCCGGATAATTAGTTTGGATACAAGAAAACATAAACAAACATAAGATACAAACTTAGTTAGAACTTTTAGTCCAATTCGGAGTTTTTATCCCTCAAAACGAGCATGCCCCTAATTCACTAACCTATTTAATTACACACTGGACGACATAAGGAATCCTCTGGAATTTTTCTTTAGAAAAGCATCTCCTGAACTGGACCTATATTGTGAGCACTTACAATTTTGTATACAATTATTCATAAGAAGTGCTTCAACTTTCCTTGCGTTGGAAATGCTCAAATCCAATTCCAGAATTTCTTCGTCTCATCCTTGTGCTAGATTTTTCTCTGTTGTTTCTCAATATCCCATTTCTCTTTCACTGCAAAGCAACCTCTAGCTTGATCTACTCTGTATGAAACATCACCAGTGAAGTGCCAATTAATTTGTCCTCAATTCTAGGAGGAAGTGGTATTGATAAAGCCAAAAAAAAAACTCTAAAAAAAAAAAAAGGAGGAAAACAAGAAATTTAGCTCAATTCCATTAAAGAATATAAATTCCAGCTCAATCACATCGATTTATCACTCAATTAATGCTCAAGTTTAACCCCCATTGTAGCACTACTTCAATGGGGATGATTCAGCCATAGACTAAATATTGTGAGCATCACCTCACAATTGTGACACCCATCTTTTTTTTATAGTGGATTGATAAAATTTAATAAACCAAATCAGGATACAATTTATTGTTAGGATGGTTGTATTATGATTTTTTGTGGATTAAAGTTTAATTATTTAATTTGATAAAATTTCTCTTCATAAAATTGAAGGTTTAATATAAATGTCAGCGGTGTATCTTAGGTGTCATCTTATAAGAACTAGTTTGTGTGATGGGAAGTGAAGTAGTGTTGTGTGTGCACGTGTATATATATAATCATAGATGTATCTATTCTTATATTTGTAAGAAAGAAGAAATGAATAAGAGGTGTTCCACCGAAACTGGAAAAGAAGAAAAACAGTAAGAAGAAAAGGGAAGAAAGAGAGCGTCAGAAAAGATAGAGAAGGAAGGGAACTGTGCTTGCTGACGAGTTTGTCGGACTTGGGTCGAGAATGATTCCTACCGTTGTTGTCTTGTTGATTAGCGAAAAGGTGGAGAGTGTTCTCATAGTCATTTGTGGCTTACTGAATTAAGCAATGGAAGATCAACCTTCTTAATTGGGAAATTCAAAGAATTCTGCTCAGAGTTCAAGGTCGAAGCAATGAATCATCCACTAAGAGAATGAGATCATCAAAAGTCCAAACCATACCATTTTTTAAGGCTATTTGCTGTTGCTGTAAAGAAGAAACAGAGATTAAAAAAGTGATCAATAAAAGAGTAAGAAAAGAGAAATAATAATAGACTAATAGTTACTGCAATATACCTCATTGGAACAATAAAATGGTTTGTCGTAAAATAGCAAGAGGCCTTGCGGTGAGTGAAAAGGTAACGCACTGCCTTCTCTTCTCTTGCCTTGCGAAGCTGCCCTCTTTTCCCTTGTGAAGCTGCGATTGTGGGTGCAATGGAGAAGAGGCCTTGCGGTGGGCTCTTCCTTGGGCGCTGCAGAGAAGATGTGTGGGCTTAGGTAGATTGAAAATGGTAGAGAGAGAAGTAGAGGGAATGATACAGCAGGTGGAATGTATGAGAAGGGTGGAAGGTAGCACAAGAGGTTCAAAACCTTAACACAAGGCCACAACCTTAAAATTTAATTTTTTATTAATTAACTCTCTATAATACATCAATAGGGCTCCTTATTTATAGGCATTAAACCCTCATTTGAAAAAGAAAACTAAAATCTTAAACGAAAGAAAATAAAAATAAAATCCTATTAAAAGATAAAGTAGAATCTTAAACTAAAAGTAAAAGGAAACAAAATAAATCTTAATTAAAAGATAACTAAAAAATAATATTAAATATTAAATAATTAAAATAAAATTGTAAATAAACCTTTGTGTTCAACATCATTATTCTCCATTGAGAAAAAGAATTCGACTTCAAGTTTGTTTTGAAATATTGTAATCTGCCATGCCAGATAATCAAGTATTTTGAATAGATGAGTTGTGGTAATTTCTTCCTGTTTCATGTGATCTTGATATTGAAACGATTGACAAGGTTGACAAAACTTGATTTGATAACTCAAAGAAAATCTTTAACCTCAAAAAAATCAATCAAGTCTAGCTTGTCGACATCTTTTGTTAGATGGCCATCAATGAAAACAGAGACGGGACAAGTTGAGCGCATATTTATGTTCTAGAGGCTCTTCATTTGTTGTAACTATGTTCTGCATGGAAATGTCTTACTCTTTAATGGTTGAAGGAGGAATGGAATTATTGATCTTGTAAGATGAAGTAAAATCAAATTTATCTTGATCCTCGTTAATATTTGGAACGTCTAATTTAGTACCATTGTCTTCTTCAATCAATTGTGATTCTTGACCATGCATTGGTGCACAAAAATTTGTGGTGGATGAGCACTTGAAATTCCATTAATTGTAGTATCGTCCTTGTCTTTATCTTGCAAAAAAACAGTGGCCAATTTATTTAATATAGCTTAAATGTGTGCTAGATCGTCATTATTTGCCGCTGGTCTTTATTTATGTCTTGCAAAGTATGGTGCAAAGCCTCAAATTTGGAGGACGACTTGATATTGGTAATTGTGGTTGGACTAGAAAATAAATTATTTTTTTGTATGGGGTGGGGGGGCTAAATTGGGCTGTTTTGTTGTTGGGGTAAAACAGGTTATTGGTCTTAGACTCTTAGGCTTATAAGGATTTAAGGAAATGAGTTTAATGAATTGGGCAATGCTAATGGGAATAGATTGGGTTAGGAATAAAATTTTCCCTAGCCCAGTGAGTGCTCTACCTTGGGCTGGCCGGATTTTTCGCTAAGCTTGGGCATTGGGTTGGTGTTGGACTCAACTCATTGGCTAAGAGTACGCAAAAAAAAAAAAAATTGTTTGGGACGGGTTTATTAATGGGTCTTTTTTTTTCTTTTTTCGGGTACTGATCGGGTCAAATTTGTATGATTTTCTTCTCTTTGCTACGCAACAGAAGAGCAATTATTTATTTGTTTATTTTTGGTTCCTGAGGCGACGGGTCACAACTCACAAGTGACGAGGGAGGGAGAGGTTGATGATGAGGAGGAGAGAGGTCGATGAGGAAGAGCAACTAGGGTTTCGATGAGGAGGAGAGAGGTCAACGAGGAGATCTAGGGTTCTGACGAGGAGGGAGGTCGATGAGGAGACCTAGGGTTTTGGTGACCGAGTTTGAAGGATGTTGCAAGGTAGATTGATGTCAATGAGAATGAAAGGGGCGAGGCTTGTCGGCGGGGAGGCCTAAGGTTTTAAGCGATGTATAGGGGGGAAGGGTGCGCTAGTGTTCAGTGAGGGGAAGGGGAAGGGGAAGGGTGACGAGGAGGATGGGGCAAGGTTTGGCAAAGGAGGCCGACGAAGACTGGTGGTGGCGACCTTGGAGGTTGTTGGCGCCAATGGTGGCGGTGGTGTGAGGGATGGCTGCGAGATGGCGGTAGGGGCTTCTTCGGCTATAGAGTTATTCACAGGAGAGGGAGATGCGGAATCTTGAACCTAAGTTCTGGTACAATGATGTAGCATGTGGAGAGCATAAGAAGAGTAGAAGGTAGTGCAGGAAGGTCAAAACTCTGACACAAGACCAGAGTCTTAAAAGCCACAGTCTTAAAACTTAATTTTTTTAATTAATTTATTCTCTATAATACAATAATAAGATTTCTTATTTATAGGCTTAAAAATTTAATTTAAAAAAATAAACTAGAAGCCTAAACAAGAGGAAATAAAATCATATTAAAAGATAAACTAGAATCCTAAACAAAGGAAAATAAAAATAAAAATCTATTAAAAAATGAACTAGAATCTTAAACTAAAAGGAAACAAAATAAATCCTAATTAAAAAATAATTAAAAAGTAATATTAAATATTAAATAATTAAAATAAAATTATAAATAATCCTTTGTGTAAATGATCATTTGCAAGATATAAACAACGATAATGCTACAATTAGTGGAATTTCAAGTGTTCATCCACTACAAATTTTTGTGCATCAATTCATGGTAGAGAATCTACAGTTGACTAACGTAGATAGTTGTTTTAAATTAGAAATTTTAGATTTCAATGAGTATTAAGACAAGTTTCACTCTAGTTCATACTATGAAGTCAATGATTTTATTCCTCTTCTAGCTATTGAAAAGCTAGCAATTTCTATGCCGAACAATGGTTCATCAAATGAAGAGTCTTTTGTACAGAAAGATGCACTTCACTTGTACAATCCTATTGATTGTCCAACAACAGAAGGCTTCATCAAGGTAGAACGCATTGATTTTACTGGTGTTGAAGGCTTTGATTGGGTATTAAATCCATATTTAGTGAATCTTGTCAACTTTTTCAAAATCAAGATTGGAAGGAACGTGATGAAGCTACTGCAACTCATTTATTCAATATGCTTGATTATTTGCAATGGTAGAGTACGGTATTTCAAGACGAACTCGAAGTCGAGTTCTTTTCCTCATTTGAGGAGAATAATGCGAAGTATGAAGGATCAATTATAAATTTATTTTTATTATTTAATAATTAGTTTTATTTTTAATTTTATTTTCATTAGGATTTTATTTTATTTCCTTCGGTTTAAGATTCTAGTTTATCTTTTAATTAACGTTTTATTTTTATTTTCTTTTCGTTTAGGATTTTAATTTATTTTTTAATTAAGATTTTATTTTTATCTCCTTTTTGTTTAGGATTTTAATTTTTCTATATTAGGGTTTTAAGTCTACAAATAAGAGGCTTATTTGATGTATTGTTCAGAAAGTTGATTAATGAAAAGTTGAGTTTAAGACTGTGGCTTTATGTTAGGATTTCGATCCTTTTGCTACCTTTCCACCCTTTTTATCCCCTCCACATGTTACATCAGGGAGAGAAAGGAAAAAGTAATAGAATTGTGTTCTCAAATTTGAAGATCAAATTTGAGCGGGAGTTTAGTTTGTCAAAACACAAGCACAACCTTAGATCATTTATGAAGATCAAATTCTAACCCTTAAACATAGTTTGTCTCTTAGACATTTTGAAAGTATGAGGTGTTTTGAGTGCACCTTCGCTGCTGGTGGTTGACCCAACAGTACTTGTGTCATGTGGGTCCCACATCAGATTCTATTGCGATGATCTGATTTGCACATTTTGTAGATACCAGTGTATAGATTATAAATGCAAAAATCAAATTAATTGAATATTGTTAAGCGAGCGAACAAGTTACATTTGTCTTAAACAAATGAACATAGTTTATTTTCCATTTATCTTTTTGAGACAAATGTAATTTCTTCACCCAACCTGATCCTCACATGACCAACAACACAGTATCAAGCAATGGCAGAGACTACTAACCCTTTCCATTCCCATTTCTTATGAAAAATGGTGTGATTTGGGAACAAAACTGATTGATTTTGTATGTTTTATAATACTGAGACCTTTTTATTGCTCAGACAATAATAATGGGCATGTTTGTTGCAGCTTTGTTACTCGCATCTTTTAGCATTTTTTGCATTAGAAGCTGTGCCGGAGTATTTGTCGATTGCTTATGCTTTCTGTATATAGCCCAATAATAACTTAAAAACATGAATTTTTTTTTTGAGAAGTTCCATTGTAATGCCTTTTTGGTTTCACCTTTTCAATAATTAATGTTTAATCCTAAATTCAGCTGCACCCAACACTCACAATGGTTAGAACACGACCAACTTTTTCCCGTTTCTCACCCAGATGAGATACCATGTTTTTTTGTTTTTTTCATTTCTCACCTAGTTTACCAGACGGACTGGTGCACCAACAGATTGAAGTTTCATATTGAACAGATTTAGGATAGACTCAATGTTTCATTGTATCTGTCTGGTGGCTATCAGACGCTGCCAAATTTTCTGTGGGTTAATAGGCCGGCCTTGTTCTGATTTCTGTCTTTCACAGGGTATTGTTTTCTATGAGCTTTAGCCTGTTTATGAGGTTTAATAAACATAATCCTTTGTTTAAGTAGTTTTTGAGTGAAATTCAATCTAGGGCAAATTTCATGATCTGCCATGTGGTATGGGCTATGTGCGAATTACTCCTTGACCACATAACTCTTTGTAGTTTTGGACAAAAATGTAATGTTACAAAATTCATCCAAATTAACCGACAGTGCAAGTCACATACCTATAGAAAATGTGAGCAAGTTTTTAAAAACAAAATACCCTTAATAAGTCTTAAAATTTACAAAAAAAAAAAACCAATTTTTTTCCTTTCCCTCTCTCTACTCCATCCACTGCCACCCCTTCCATCCTCTCCGGCCAACCTCACTTACACCTCCCTCCCCAAC
>JAOTRH010000024.1:1677972-1706928 GCA_034768845.1 Heliamphora exappendiculata | reverse complement strand
TAATTTATTTTAAAATTAACTTAAATAAATTAATAAGTTAAATTTTATATTATTGTTAAATTTTATGTTATTTATTTAAATATTTTTTATTATTTTTTAAAAATTTTAAATTTATTTCTTAATTCAATTCTTTTTAATCTCACACTTCTTCCCCTCACTAATTATCCATCATATAGCTGACTAGCAATTCGTCCGGATAATTAATCTGAAAACTTAATAAATATTAAATTAAATTATACTCCAAACTAATAATTCGGACAAACTAATAGTCTGTCGAAACAAACGAAACTTAAGTGCAGTACACTTTTTAACCAGAAGATGACCGTGGTGAGGTAATCTTAACCATGGTTGGGGCAGGGGTGCACGTGGCAACACGTGTAAGGTGTACGAGGGAGATAGTGATTGGTCTTATTTGAGAGAGAGCAATAATTGTGCGAGTAATTTGAGGGTGCTTTCGCCGGAAGAAAAGAGTGAGTATGAGTTTGACACGTAGCGACCAAGTTTTGAGGATTAGGAGTTACACGATGACGCGTGGTAGGGGAGGATTCGACGTTTCGGTTAGGAAGTTTCCTGATTTACAGAGCCGCGTCTAACGTTTCTTCGCGCCGGTTTGGTTTCTGTTGGCATTCCACTAACCAATTATTTATTTTGTTTTTAGTATTAGGTTCATTTTGAGCTTCATTTTTTTGTGTTAGGTCCTAATATTTGAATAATTTTGAATAGGTCCATTTTAAATTGATATTTTAAAATTACATTAACCTTTACTTTCAATCCTATCTGTGTGCCTCTCAAAAAAAAAAAATTCTTGGATTGACTTCGAGAAATTAGCTTTTACTTTCAAATCAAAACTTTTCATTTTTAGCATAGAGGGTCCGAATGGCGTCAAAACATAATTGTGCAGATCTTCAACACTCACTACGTACGAAAAATCAACAAAATTTTGAGAATATTAGAACAATGGATACAGATTTAGTTCGAATAGGTCCCATTTCGAATGTGTATCATTTTCTGTATTCATCAAATAGTGTATTATTTTTTCATTTTTCTTAGAAGCTCCGAATGTGTATCATTTTTTGTGTTCACCAAATAGTGTATTATTTTTTTATTTTTCTTGGAAGCTCTGAATGTGTATTATTTTCTGATATTATTATTGTTCCATTACTATCATAAGTCAAAAATGTCACACTCCACCCCTGGTGTAATTATATAACACTTTTTAGACAGGATAAGGCCAATTTATAACAATCAACACGTGCATATAATTAATAAATATAATAAGAATCTCATTCTTTTATAAAAAAAATTTAACTTATATCCATCAAGTTAGCAGTAGATGAATTATATAAAATTTTATCCTATAAGCACACAACCAACATATAAACTTTTTTTATTTATATGCAAAAAGATCAAAAACAACAACTTATTAAATCTATGCAAGATACACAAAACGTTCGTCTTGAATCACTTCTCTCAACACTAAAATCTAGACTCGGCGGTAAATCCCGCTTCTATATACACCTGAAAAAAGAACACTGTGGGGTGTAAGCTAACAACGCGCTCAGTGAGTATATTAATTTCATAAATGTGCAACTAAGAATAACAATCACAACAATAGTAACAAATAATAAAAATATCAACCCATTTGCAATTAATTATTAATTGAATCGAACAATCATTAACAATATATTTTACTCCATATTATGTATAATGTATAAATTCACAACAAATGTAATGCCACAGGCAATTCTATCAAGGCAATGCATGAATCCGTCTAAAAAGTAACGCAACAAGCGATTCCGCCAAGGCAATAAATAAGTCATAAAGGCAACGCCACAGGCGATTCCTCCGAAGCAATGTATGATTATGTCACAAACAACACCACTGGCGATTTCGCCAATGCAATGCAATGATTATACCACCAATGTCAATGTAATGTATATAATAAAATGAATGTATCTCAAATTCAATCAGACAATTATCTCTACTTAATTATCATCTCAAATTCAATCGGGCAATCATCTCTACTCAATTATCACATAAATATTTAAATTGGCAATAACTATGAATTAATACGCCTACTTCGAAGCCAACAATAATATTAAATACCGAATCACTCTTTAAGTGGAATAGTAGTATTCGTATCCTAATCAAGAATCAAGTCAATATAACACAATAAGTTAAATTCAATCATATGATAAGACTTCAATTAAAATAACCCAAACAACCCACATACTAAACAAGAAAAAATATTATTTATATTAATCTTTACAAGAAAAGCTTCAGAATTTAAATAATTAAATTAACCTATAATATGACAACTTTTAATTAAAATAAAATTATATTAATCACAAGAAATGCAAAATCGGCTATTATCTACACTTTTTTCCCTTTTCTGCTTCCTCTCTGGTGCCCTTTCTTTCTTTCTTTTCTAATTCTCTGCCTTCAGCTTATACACATCCCCTTCCCATTTATTTTGTTTCTACAAACACACGCACTTAGGGATGACAATTATATTCGTACATATTTTGTTTTTGCTTTTTTTATTTTATTTTATGTAAAAAAAATTTATACTAGTTAGGTAACGGGTAGAGAACGGTATTTACAACTCTCGCCTCGTTTTCCCTCACCTCGCTCCCGATTAAATAAATTAAATATATTTAATATATACATATATATATATATTTTATTTTTTTAACAATATAAAAGAATTAAAATACAAAAATATTATACTTATTTTATTTTTTTACTTGTATTTTTTATTTTTTTTGTTTTTAATTATAGTAATTGATTAATATTATTATTTTAATATCTTATTATATTATTACTATTAGTATTAATTTTTTTTAAAATAAAAAATATATTTTTTATTACGCCTATGCTCCGATACCGTTATTTTTTCAATTATTTTTTTTATCCTACTAATAAATAAAGTGAGAGTAGGAAAACACACTGTCGTCCAAAGCCGCCACGTTATCATCCCTACACACACTCCACACCTTACCGCCACACACACACCACAACACCTCCACGTGCACTCACTGTGCACACACTGCACTTCCCAACACAGCACATCACATTCTTTTCTTTTCTTTTTTTTTTTTGTTATTATTATTTTTTTAACACCTAGCAACTTATTTTATATTAAATATTTATTTATTTAATTATTTAACTAATTAAATGAACAATATTACCATCAATAATAATAAAAAATTTACTTTTATTTATTATTATTTAATTTATTTTAAAATTAACACACTTATATAAAATAATACTAAACAAAATAACTAGTTTGACAATATCTCACAAAAAAATCTCTTTTGTTTAATATGACTGAAACGACAACGAATGAATCGTTTTCTCATGATATTATTTTTGCAACGCGTGCAAACTAAAACATTATTAAAAAACACTTTTTTTATGGTATTATTTTTTGCAATAATAATACGTGTAATATTTTTTCAATGTATTATTTTTTATAACACGTAATGAAATGAAGATTACATACTGAAATATGCTATATAATAAAATAATTTATATTTTTAAAATAATTTAAAGACAAATTATTTTTAAAAACTGAAATTTATTATACCAATCTAATCTTACCATTCAGATTATCATCTCTCTTCTCATTTAATGTAATTAGTTTAAAAAAATATTACATCTCTTCTCATTTAATGCATTCTCTATCTTTATTTTTTTTTTTTTAAAAAATATTATATCTCTTCACAAAAAATACAAATTCAAAATGCTTTATAATTTTGAAACTTCTTAATGTTTTGAAATTTTTTTTTAAAAAAATGAAACAAAATTTTTAGAAATTTTTTCTTCTTTCAAAAAAATAAATTTTTTATTGAAAAAATATTATTTCGGTTACCTTCGATAGAAAATTATAATTGGTTCTTTTTTAATATAAAAAAAATTGTATTATGTGACAATTTAAAATGTATTATTTTTTTTACAAAATTTAATTTCTATTTTTTTTTGATTAATTTTTTTTATTTTTATTTGAAAACTAAAAATTTAAATTGTTGTTTTGGTTACCTTTGATAGAAACTTATTTTGAATAATTTTTTATTTATAAAAAAACTTTTGAGAAGTTATGAAAACTTTGTAATTTATTCTACGTACTGTATGATTTTTCTTTTTGGAATGTAAAAATTATAGTTATATAGGAATTTATTGTATTATACATGTGGAGAAATCTAAAGTTATGTGAACTACGTAACGCTCCATGTCTCTTCAAATTCTACATAATTGAGTGATTTATTTTTATTTATTTTATTTTATAAATCTTAAATATTTTAATTATAGTAATGATTATTTTAAAAGTTTGATAATTTATTTAATTTAATTTTTATTTTAATATACTGTCTTTTCTATTAAGAATATTTTATATACAGAAGAGTACAAGAGCCATTTAATAATTGACTAGAAAAAATTGATTCGAAAGTATTTTTTAGAGGTATAGATTATAGCTAAAAAATAGTTTATTAAAAAATAGATTTTGATCAATTTTATTATAAAAAAATTATAGATAATTTTCATTCTCTTTTATGTAAATTTGTATTGATTAAATTATTTATTTTTAATAATTGATTGAAAATATTTTGAGAAATAACTGTTTTAAAAAAAATTAAATTAATTAAAAATATCTTTAAGCACGGGTTAACCCCTAGTATATAATATCACAAAGCAAACAGGGCGCTTTGGCAAAAAATACGAAACTAATATTTAACGTCCAAAAATCACAAAAAATGACTTGAAAATAATTTTCTTCCCGGTGTGGATCTTTTTAAAATAATTATGTGCAGAACCAATAAACATTATTTTGTGTGCATTCACAAAATCTGTTCAACGTATGCAACATCTAAAAATAAGGAAATATAATTTTTGAAATAAAAAATATAATATAAATTATTTCATATATATCGAGTTGTCATTACTAACAACAATAGGTATATAAGTCAAAAAAAAATTGAAAATTTTAAAACGAGATCTAGTGGAATATGAGACTTTTTACAAATAACTTATCCATAAATAACATTTCAAATTGGAACTTGTCTCTAATTTAGGCTTATTTTATTGTAAGATTTATTGTCACTAAGAGAACCTAAAAAACACATATTTTTTAAATTATGAAGAAAAGTCTAAGCGAAAATGAAGACGATGAAACCCCACGTGCTCTCATTATTGAATATCTGCAAAATAAGTCTCATAGTCGATAATCGACGAAAGACCTTTTTATATCCAAGTCAATTGGGCTTGAAGAAAAAAAATGAAAATATTGAGATGAAAAGTAATTTATACCGTCGTTAGACATGAGAGCATATATATATATATATATATATATATATGTATATATAGAGAGAGAGAGAAGGGGGGAGAGATAAAGCGTTGACTCTCTTGTCTTGTCACATCACTTCTTAGCCTACGATGGTTTGATGGAATGTGAGAGTAGGTTTCATGTATTGTCATGTCAATTTTAGCTCATTATGTTTAGGGGGAGGTGTTTGGTTAGATTTAGTAATTTTATTAATTTTTTACCCCTACGATCACTACATTAAATATGAGTACCATATGTATTTACTACATAGTACTATGAGAGTACCAAACCCAATTGACGTGTGCTGGATATTTTTATTTATTTTAAGGATATTTTAATTTTTTTGAATTTATTTATTTTAAAATTTAAATGTATTTTTTTTTGTAATGAGATAAATTTAAAAAGAATATTTGTAAAGTTTAAAGTTAAAAAAATATTTACTAAATAAGGGAAAAGGTCCTTTAAAGACTGTTTTATCCGAGTTTTCTTAATCAATTTTTTTTAAAAAAAATGTATGCCAACTAATATTTTAAAAAATTCACTAAAAATAAAGAAAAATCGTAGTAAAACTATCATAAATAGACAATATATTATTTTAAATTACAAACAAGCCTTCTCATTTTAAAGTGTTCATAGTAAGGTATTTACCATGCAAACAAACAGCAGGGACAAATAATTCGAGTATTTTAATACTTATATAAGAAATTACAAATTTTGAAATTACACCGCACCTGAACCAAATGCTATTATCAGAAATTCAACAATTTATTTATACTACTGTTTGTGACCATGCAATATATATGTATAATGTATTAATATTAATTATTGTACAAAAATATTAAAAGAAAGCCCACGTAATAAAAAGAAATACAAAATAAATTATGAATATAAAATATGTTAATTGCAAATTATGAGAGTTTAAGAATAATGAGATTTCAAAAAAGAAAGAAAAGATAATAAAATAGAAAAGAGTAAGTAATCATGTAAATGATCTCGAAAATTTTTAAAATTTTATATTTAAAATACTATAAAAGTATTTTTGAAATAAAATTTGCCATCAACTTCAGGAGACTAAAGTGGTATGCAATTTTTTTAATAATGGTATAGATAAGTTGGTTGGCAAAAATTACTAGCACTGAATATGAATTGAGAAGACTCCTATGACCTATCCACTCATACAATCATACTTCCATTGGGCAACAAGAGTGCCATCATGCAAACAAAGAGAAAATGAGCAGGTTTATATGAATTCCCAAATTCCATTTGTGAGACTAATAAGCCAATCCATTTCATAAAATAAATAAATAAATAAAAAGTCATTCCATAATAGTCCAAGTACTAATAATCCGACTACACTAATTATCTTATAAAAATAGTTATTTAACCAAACGAACCCTTAGTCTCTTAGTATAGTATTTTTCTTGTAAATAACCACAACATACAATTTGAGAAATTATACTGCATTTTACACTACATGAATCATCGCAAAAATGCAGTGTTTATAATTTGAGTGTCAGTAGTTCATGCAGTGAAAAATGCACGATCTCTATCAACATTTCACCAAAATAGACACCACTGTTGACATTTACAAAACTTTTTTTCATAAACACGGATCCAAAAGCATTATAAAATTGTACAATACCACACCAAGTTACGTGTAGAATCGCAGATGAAGCAGCAAAGCACTTCCGAATTCTGACTTCCTCTGTGTAAAATCTGAACTTCCACAAATCCATTGAACTGTTCATAATCGCAGTGGAGAAACGAGTTCACTACACCTCCTGAGCAGGGCCGTCTATATCAGATGCAGCAGAAGAAGAGGGAAGCCAAAGTTCAACACGGGTTCCACCTGCTCCAACGGCAGCATTTGTTCTCCGTGGTGATAGGACACGGACAACACATCCATAACTTTCCAGTATCTCCCGAGCAACAGTCAGACCTGCCACAAAATTCCACGTCATGTTGTCTTCAACCATACCTTCGGAGAACAGATCTGCTCCAAATGGCGTGAGCGAATGCATCTGTGTCTGCAATCAAATGAACAGGAAAAACAGTTCAGGTCTAACCAATTACACGACCCACAATTGAAGTACAAGCACATTTAAGGCAACACTTTCTCTATTTCTTTTTTACTTCCCATTTCATGATATCATAGAATCCCCCAAACCTGCTACAAATAATCAGGTTGCCAAACTAAATTGGAAAGCCAATACTGTCTCACAGTTAGCAGCATATTTTATCCTGCCAATCCCTCTTACAACCTTTCCAAAGATTTGAACATCTTTCTAAGTACAGCACACCGCCTCAGGATCCTAGCGATGAAAGACTTGGAGGGGGGAGGCATCATACTCTGGAATGCATTTATTCAAGTGACACATTGTAACAATTTTAAATAGATTACTAACTCAATAATTTGAATAAAAAGCTTAACATGGTCCAAAAATCCATGTTGAATGCCTTGATATACATTGTTGGACACTTTTCTTAAAAGCCCAAACTTTTGGAACAACTGGTAACTTAACATGGTATGAAAGCTCCAGTTCCATGAGATCTTAAGTTCAAATCTCGTGATATGTTTTGTTTCCCTATTATGCTTGTAACTGTTCACCATATTATGTGTGGTGGTACATGGAGGTGCATGTCTTCATTTCAGTTTGTTCACCACTCTGCACATGAGACAAGGTCGTACGTGAGGGGAAATGTTGAATAACTTAATATATGTTGCTGGACCCATTTCCTAATAGCTTAAATTTTTGGGACAATTGGTGACTTAACAATCTAAACCTAAGTTATTAATAGTATCTCACTTTTCTTATATATCAAACTAATTTTTCATCTTGCACCGATGTGGGGTGGACTATCATATCAGACACATGGAGGCTAATAGAGAATTACAGAGCCTAATTGAGTGGTCAGAAGGAATAGACAGTTTGCGATTTTACCATGTAGTGCATATCTGGTCCATCATCATCAATTATCACCAGAGCGCCACCTGCTGGTGCTCCAGTAGACACAATTTCAACCTTTCCACCGACATGTGTGCGCAATAAAGCTCCCTCAATAAGATTGCTCAAAGCCTGGCGTAAAGCAGGTTCTTCTACATCAACTTGCAAAGATCGTGAAAGTTCACATAGTTCAACCACACGTTGCTGCTTACGAGCAAGAGGTTCTACAGCTCCGACCAAATCTGCCAGAATACCAGAAACATTGGATGGTCTTCTGTCACAAAGAGAGAGAATAAGCAACACAAATCTTCAGACTGACACACACAGCAATGAATCGATGCAAGCATTCAAAGGAAGAGCTGATGTCAAAAACATGAGAACATTTGGCATTTAGGCATAGCCAGTGATAGATCCTGGGGATGGTATGGTCTGAAGTAATAATATCAAGAGCCCAAGAGGAGACAAAGTGCATAATTTCATATAAATTCAATCCACTCAATTTATTAACTATAATTATTTATTTACGTAAATAAATAAAAAATCCATTCATTAGCTGACATTAAATGATTTAGACACAAGGCTTTATTGGTTTGGTTTCTTAATAAATATACAGATCTACTATGTCTATGTCTTGGTGTGCCTGTGTTTGGGAGCATGACTGGGACCTGCAAGTCGGTCACTCATTTCCACACAGACCGAGAACATATGAAAATTAAAGACACTTGAAAAGTTTTTTCCATAAGGATTCTCCTGAGCACAATCCCATATTCTTCTAAGGCGAAACTGAATAAAACACACTTTACACAAACCCATTGATGATAGTGAAGAGACAATGAGTGGAGTGATGATCGCAATCGATGGCGATGGTTGATGATGAATATAAAAGAAAGAATGGGGCCGAGTTGGGATGGTGGTAGTAATCAAGAGATGGAGATGAGACAGAAGAAATCAAAGGAAGAGAGAGATCTTTGGTTGTGGCGAGGGAGAGATGCTTGATTGTGACGTTCGGTGATGTTATGTGATGTTAGGCAGTAGGTTTGGTGATGATACAAGGACAAAGTAGATGCTTTAAGTTGTAGAGCTGACATCAAAACTGCTGATGTCAGCCCTTTCTATCAAACCTGTTCATGGCTAGTTAATGAAGGAGAGGGTTCCTATCTTCGTATATATAGATAGTGCAGTACTGCAGTGTAATCTCATAAACAACATGAGAGGTCAGCACAACTGTCAGAAGAACGACCAATCCTCAAAGACCACTCCGTTACTCTTTGGTGCAGTGGGATACTAAGAGGTGGGTAGTTTATCTGGGGGCAGATGCCTCTTAAAGAGTAACGGAGGTGTGCGAAGGCTGTTTTCATACTGAGATTCTCCGATAGTCGACAAGACTTGGAAATCAATATCAGGTTAGCTAGCTCCTTCACCCGGGAAGGAAAGAAAGAGACCGAACAGAGGAGTATTTATTCCTTACTTTTTATTTAAGTCTAGAACCCTTATATGTCATATGAGAAAGATTTCCTCAACATTAGAGAAATAAGTTTTCAGCCATACATTCTCCTAATACTTTCTACATACCCTACATTCCTTGGAGTTTCCCTATTAGATTCCAATTCATTTCTTCATTTAAATAAAATAAGATTTAAAAAAAAAAAAAAACTTCTAACAGAAGTTTGAGCTAATAGAAGTTTGGGATACATCACCATTTGCCAAGATCATAAATCCAGGTCCTGCAACAATATTTCAAAACAAGGCAGTTTGCAAAATGGCAAAATTAATTACATAGTATACTAATGCTTGTCAGCATCTAACCATCTCAATCATGAATAAGGTAACTAAGAAAATTCAAGAAGTTTGTTGCACTAACATAAGAATATTGACACCTAAAATAATTTTTCCCATTTTGACAATTAAAGGAAACAAGCAGGGAAAAAGGCCTACCTGATGCCCTCCCGTTGTAATGGCGCAAGGGCAAGAGGTGGCATGGGCATTTCTAAATCCTTGGATGTCCGAGAGAGAGCAAACGGTCCATCTGTTTCCATGGAAATGCTGGTGGACAGTTGAGACCTCACTGACTCAGGGTGTACATAGGGTGAGCAATGCATTTTCTTCAATGTTTCTTCATTATACCACATAATATTAGCCTGGAAAATACCCACACAACAAATCTTCAGATATTACTGTTTGGGGTGAACAAGAAATTCTACAAACCGAACAATGCAACTGATTCAATTCAATCCAAAACAAAAAAAAGGTTTATTTGGTTGAGTGGGTTGGTTTAGATGATAGAAAATTATAAACCAAATAATTAAATTAGTTTATGATTTTAGCAATTTGGATTGGAACACGCCAATCCAATCCAAAAATATTATATACTTTACATATACAAATAGCCTATCATCTACGCCTATAGTTATCCTTAGAAAATACAAGTCAACTAGCATAATTAATCCTACACTAAATAGTTAAATTTATTTAAACAATTCCTTTCAATTGTTAGTGTTAGAGTGTGAATTTTGTTTAAAATAATGAAATGGTAGTTGACTTTGGTTTCTTTTACTATGCATATGTTGACTTTGGATATGTGTTTGGTAAATGTTCATGTAGCAAAACTCTCATCACTTTGGTTTCTTTTACTATGCATATGTTGAGAGTTTTACTATGCATATGTTGAGTGTGCTACATATTATTATTTTATTTTATTTGTATTTCTGAATTGCTGCATAAAGTTGCTACTCATATGATGCAACCAAACCAAACTGATTTTTATGGTTGGTTTGATTATGTCTCTTTTCTTGTTTGGATTGGTTGGAATTACAAAATTAACCAATCCAATGTGTATGGTTTGGTTGGAATTAAACCCTCCAACCAAACAAGCCTATCCATGAACACCCCTAATTACTGTAATTGGTTATCCTTTAACAATTGATCATTAAGTGTAGGGAGGATTATATTTTATTCTTCTCCTCCGCCATGCTTGAATCCTTGACATTGGAGTTACTGCAATAGAAAAAAACCAAAGCAAAAGCTAGTGGTAGGGAGGAATAAATTCAAAGCGGCTTCCAATTTCCATCTATAATCTCAAAAGGGATCATAAAAAATACACATACCCCTGCTCATAGAAAAACAAATGTGAGAATAGTATAACTTCCTCAAAGAAGTAGAAGACTCGGAGGCTGGGGGGAGGGCGAAGGAGGGAGGGGAAACCTTTGTCAGGTAAACAGCATCCTGGAGTTGTTGAAGTGTGTCTCTCATACGGTCACCTTGCACTAAAATGTCTTCAAGAATATCATAAGAGATCTGAATGGAAATATTCGTGCTGTAATATCTTTGACAGAAAAAAAAATGAAAAAATATAGAAGTCAATAAATTTATACATGCCATGGAAGCACACACCTCACTTCTCTTCATGTGAAGAGATAACATATTACTTAAAGTTCGAATGCTTGATAGCGGACCACGAATCTGTAAAACCAAATGATGAGGAATAGAGGATATCACAATAAATTTAATAAATCCATTTCGAATCCAAGTACAATACCAAAGAACATCTTACTTGCTCGACCAAACTACTCATCCTGACGTTATTTTGCCATGATGATTGCTGGAGCAACATGGCTTTCTGTAGAGAAGTATAAAAAAAAAAAAAAAGATTATCCATGAAAAATAAAAAGGGCTGAAAAAGCAATTGCAATCCACCTGATCCATAACATATGCCATTGCAAGAGAGCGAGAAATGTTAACAGCATTTAATCTCTGATCGGCAGTGAACTTGTACGTTCCCAAATGATTGTCCCTGGGAGAGTGAATTTCCCACGATTCTGTATCTATACATGGGGGAAAAGCATAAGATTCCTCAGGCATTGGGTAGTGTTTTATGTCAACCTCTTCCCTCTCAAGTTCTATCTTGGGAAGTTCAGCAACCAAAAAACCCACCACAAAAGGATGTTTCACCATGGGGAAAACGACAGCTCTGCACTCAGGAATAAATTCTACCTACAATTCAAATCAACATTCGTGCTAAATTTTATGAAGATTGATGAGGAACAACAAATAGTGGACGGCTCAACTTATATGGGCACGAAGTCAGAAAATATCATACTTTTTGATTTGAGATGGCTGCTTCTGCTACTCTTAACCCTGTTGGAATTCTAAAATTACTGACTAATATCACAATATCAGCTGCATTAACTCCCGGATAGACAGCAACTCGACGCAGCTCCAATTGGTCCATAACATAACTTCCAGCCGGCCTTACAAAAACCTGCATGTGGGTACTTTGTATTCCTCAATCAAGGGTATGAAAAAAACAATTAAAAAAATCCAACAACATGAAATAATATTGAACAGGAAAATCCCAGTAAAAGCATTGATTGTGGGAATTACAGTCGAGTCAGCACTCTTAACAGTTAACACTTCATACCCAATAGTAAATAAGATTTTCAAACCCAAACTCCATGATTCATACCCAATAATGTAGCTCCTAAGCATTAATATTATTTCCCTAAAATTCCCAACATGTCATTGCATCATTACGATACATCATTTAGAATAATATTCCATGAGGAGAACTAGCTGTCCAACTAGAGGAGGCAACACTCAATCAGTGGTTCAATATTCATTATCCCAGTTAAACAACTAAGTGCAGTTCGCTCAGACTTAAATTGATCAGAATCTAGAGCTTTCGCATGCCTTATAGCATACATTTAACTTATTACCTTTCACCAAATTACGCATAGTAATGAATGTACGATTATTCGATAAATAAAATTGGCATTCGACTGCGATTGGTAGAAGTGCAAACTGACCGATAGAATAGAATCGGGGTGGACGATTCGGCGGAAGAGATCCAACTGTTCGATGCAGAGCCTCTGAAAGTCCGGACTCGGCAGGACCAGTCCTTTGTTCTTCCCGTCATTGTCGATCCTCTGCACGAACTCGACGGGTGAGGTCGAGGCCTTGCGTATGACCGACGCGACGGCCGAAGCCGAAGACACCATGGCTCCTCCTCCACCTTCTTCCCATCCATCAACACAAGCGTGACGGAGAGGGGGAGGGTTAGAGTTAGGTTTAGGGTTTCCGAGGGAGTGCTGCTCGAAGGTGCCGTTTGCGAGAGAAGACGAGGCGGCGTTGGCGGTGAGAAGCGAAAGTGGGGCGTTCCTATGAGTGGAGGCGAAAGTGGAAGTGGTGGTGTTGGGGGGGGAGGCGGCGGCGGCGGCGGCGGCTCGGCAGAAGGTGGTGGTGGTGGTGGTAGGGGTGGGGCAGAAGAGGAGGTTGCAGTTGGTACAGTTTAGATTAGAGAGGGATGTAACTGTAGAGAGCACCGTCATCGTATGCGATCAGACTTCCAAGTTCAAAGAACGGACGGTCGTCGGAAAGGAAACTTCACATATATAGCGGTCGGTCACCGGAGAGTGAAACGACGCCGTGTCGGGTCTTGGAACCTTTTTTTCATCTTCTTTTCGTTTGTATTATTATTTTCAGTTTTTTTTTTTAAATAAAAGGTTTTCAGTTTTGTTAAAGATTTGAGTTTAAACTTCGACAACTAGGCTTAATACAACATGTAAACTACATTACAACTTAACTAATTTTTTCAGATTTATCTGACTAAGAATTCAGTAAGACTGAGTAACTTTTAGTTTTCTGGTACTAATTTTAATTATAAATTATAATTTTTTTTAAATATTTATAATTTTTAATTATTTTTTTATTTTAATTACAAATTATAATTTTTGTCAAATACTCTTAACTTTTACTATAAGTTAAAATTTATAAATTATTAATTTCAGTAATATCAAACACGGCCAAGATAGCATTTAGTACAAACTTAGGAATTAAATTAAAAACACAATTATCATTTCAATTTCAATGTTTAAGCATGTTAAAATAATTATTAAAATAGAATTATATTTATATGAGCATGATTAAAATACCCTATATGTTTTTAGAAATATTACCATTCTTATGTGAAGTAGGGGCGGCACTATTCACAAAGTAGTGGGGTCAATTGACCTGTGAAAGATTTTTTTTAAAAATTATTATTATAGTAATTTTTTATTTAGTGTATAATTGATTTTATTTAAGAAATATAATTGATCCTATAATAAAATAAAATATTATAATTATCTTAAACGCGTTATACCAGATTACTTTTTTTAATATTTTTATTCCGAATATGAATGAAAATTTGTAATTCTTGAAAATCTATAACACAAAGTTTCACAAATTTTAAATTTAATTATACAATTACCATATTAAATTGTTTTTTACAATCATAAATATATAATTTCAAGAGTTTTAACCATTTAATAGAGTTCAATACCAAGTTATTTCTTTGTGTTGTTTGATTGAATAATTGTTTGATGGCACAGATTAAAAATGATATTTTTGATACTATTCGCAACTAAAGTATTATGTACTAATTTTGAAACATATAATGTCGCTGAATATAACTGTAAAAGTTTATGTATTTATAATTTTTTTGTCAAAATAACATTATTATATTAAAAATGCATTCCACATATTAATTGATACATGTAATTTAATTTATAGTATGTAATAATAGATGATTAATTATTAATTAATGTAAAAATTATTTATTTTATAAAATAAATAGAATTTAAATTTTGAATGACTTCATTAATAAAAAATTCTAGAGTCGCCACTATAAAGTGATAGTGAGTGACGATAATGATAATAGTAGTAGTGATGGCAGAGAAAAAAGAAGTGGCAGTGATGGAAATGTTTGAGTTCGTGGGTTCATGGGTTGGAGTCGAAAAGTCCTTGGGTCGGAGGTTGAAGAGTTAAGGGTTAGGGTTAAGATTTTGGGGTTCTAGGGTCTGGGCATACAAGAGTCTAGGGTTTGGAGAAATTGGGTTGGGGTCCAAGGTCAGGTATGGGGGTTCGAAGTTCAATAGTCGAGGTTAAGTTGAGTTAGAGGTAAATAATTAGGGGTTTGGATCGAGGGTTAGAGAGTCTAGGTTTGAAGTCCAAGGATCCTAGGTTGGGGGTCAAGGGTCGGGAGTCGATAATCAAAGGTTGGGATTTGGGATTCGAGTTCTATCGTTCATGAATTTGGAATTTAAGGTTTGGGGGTATAAGAGCCGTAGAACGAGGGTCGGAGTCGAAAGTTAGGAGTTATGAGTCGAAAGTGTGGGAGTTGGAGGTTAGGGATTTGAGGTCCAATGTTTGGGATCTAGAGGCAAAGGGTTCGGGGTTGGGCCCAAAGCTCAAGGATCAAGGCTTGGGTATTTTAGAGTCAATGGTTCGGGAATCGAGAGTTTGGGATCTAGGGCCTAAGGGCCTAGGGATCTAAGGTTACGGGACTAGGGTTTGGAAATTTGAGATCCGAAGAGGTGGTGGTGAAGCGGGGGTAATTTATGAAATATAATTTTTTTTGTAAAATATGTAAAGAATTATGAGGGCATTTTGATGCCAACAGAAAATAAAATAAAATTAAAAATACGATAATAATTCTTTGCCTTTTATGATGAAATAATTATTTTCGTAAAATGGTGAATGACAATTGCATTAAGAATGGATGTTTTATCATTTCACGTTAAGTCAAATAGCAAAATGAGTACTTCAATAAAATGATGATTTTATTTCAAATTTTATTTTATTAAACCAAACATAGCCTAATTGAATTGACTTAAGCACAGAAGTAGAGAGTCCCAAACTTCAAGGACATAAGAGTAAAAGTCAAGCTCCAATTCATGGAAACTAACCCTTTGATTGGGTTAAGAGAGTTAAGAAGGAAAGTGAATGATTTAAACATAATTATATTATCTTTGGTTGTTTTTAATGGGAGAGAGAAAATGGTATGGAGAAAAAAAGAGTATAAACATTCTAAGTCAATTTTTCTGTGTTTCTTCAAAATTGGGAAAAAACAAAGAAGAAATAAAACATTTGTTAGAAAATATATATTTCAATGTATAATATACCCCACTACTTATATTTGTAAATTTTATTTATCAATTATCATTTAATTCTTTATGAATATTGTTTAACAAATTAAAATAAATAAATAAAAAAGCTTTCCCTCCCTTTCCTTCTTTTTATTTTTTCTTTTATAATTAACTGTTATTTTTTTTAACTCTCATCTCTTTAATCCAAACGAAAGCTAAGTGTATGATAAACAAATGAGAAGAATCCCATTTGGGTTTGTTCAAATTCCTGTCTCTCTAAATTCTTAGTTCTCACCTCTAACTCCTTTAATTAACTTTACTATCGAAGTATTTCTAACGGCTTCGATCATATATCGTAATAACGATATATTATTTTTTTTGTTTCTGACTTTTAATATGTTCGACAAAGCTAGTTCTCCAAAAATGTGATAGGCAAATGTTTCTTAATCTCTGGATTCAAATCATTACAATGCAATCCAATTAAAAAAAAAACAAAAGAAATTATGGTTTTCTGTTTTTTTTTTATATAAAATATTTTTAATATGAAATTATTTTGCTAAAAATAATTTTTTTATTTTGTTTTTTAGTGTTTGAATAATACTTTAAAATTCTATTTTTTTAAAAAATAGAAATTTTTTATTCAAAATGTTCTATTATCACTGCCACCGCTACCATCACCATCGTTGTACCACCACTTCTATCACACTGCCACCACTATCACTATTATCATCGATGTCGTCACCATCACCGCAGTTAACACCACCTCCAACACTGTTACCACCTCTCTAACGAATCAAGTGGACTGCTGGTCTGATAATTTTAATTAGAAGCCTAACAACACAATTCAAAATACTTAAATCTAAATTATTAGTAGTAACTCACAAATTTTATTATATACAATTTTTTTTTATTTCTCACCGATACGGGATTGAGTATCACAATCTCCATCAACACCAAAGCCGCTGGTGTCTCCTCTATTAAAAAAAATTGGTTTTGAAAAAAATTAAAATATAATTTTTAGCTAAATTTGAAACTAAATATTTTTGCATTTGATTAATCTTTTTAGATAATTTTAAGTTTTAATTTGTTTATTTCTACGAATAAAGTAATCATGAATTTTGTGACATTCAAAATTATTAATGATTGAATGAAAAATTGACTTCAAAAGTATGACAAAAAGTTGACAAAATGATAATAACTTACTTCAATCCCATATTGATTGGGAGAGATTTGGTAGAGTGGTATATATATACCAACTTTAGCCTAAGGGGTGTTCCTTGGGGTACCCAATTTTGTGAAATGAGGAGGACCTACTAAACAGTGAGTTTGACCCAAACTCTACACGCGCACACCGCCGTGGCTGCCCCCTAGTGCAGTCAAGCCGAGTCGCGGGTTGTGGATTTGGGTCGATCATTATTTTTTTGCAAAAAAATTATTTAATTAAATTTTTGAATAGTCATAACCGAACCGTTGGACTGTTCGTGCATTTTGGATGGTCCAACCGTATGCTTCTCATTCCATTTCAGACATTCAATTTTCGAGCCTCTATTACCAAAACTCTGCTTCTTCATTTTTTTCGTAATTTTCAAGAAAATTCAAGCATGCCGAGGTTCATTGAATGTGCAGATTGTTATACTTCTTCTGCATATGAAGATTGTTTTAACTCATAGGCAGACGTTTATTACATTGTAAGCATCGAAGCAAGGGCATAATCTGTCTTAAGAAGAAATCGTTCAACGCTTGACTGAATTTCAAATTGTTCTGCATACATTCTGTAAGACTGTTGTATTTATTTGCCTTTTGGATTCAATGTTCTATTCTATTTTAATAAAACAGTGTTCGTTTTTTACTTTGTTTCAATAAAATAGTATATTGCTCTTGTTTTATTTTCTGTTTATAAAAGGTTTTTCCAAAAACAGTGTTTAAACATGTGTTTGGACTAACTTATTTTTATGAATTTTTAGCTTAAAAGATTTAAAAAAAAAAAAACACTAGTTTGGCTTATTAGGTTTTTTTCACATTTTTTTCACTTTTTCTACATCATTTAACATCTACTTTTTTACAAAATAGCTAAAAAAAACCTAAAACTCATTAAAAAAAATTAGTCCAAACACAGGCTAATTCTGTTTAGTTTCGGGTTAGTTTATTTCTCTTCTGCTTACTTTCATAACACAAATTTCAAAAACAACGTTGCGTTCGAAAACAGTTTAACTTAAAGTTTGCATCTATTGTTTATTTTTGTAGTATAGACAAAACAGATTTTTGATTATTCTCTTTTTGTTTTTTTAAAAACTTTGTATCTGCTACTATAATTTAATTTATTGCATTATGTTGTTTGCTATATTTGATTAATGCATTTAGTTGTGTTATATAATCGACAAATTATTGTAATTCTAAAATATATTATCCAACACCATCTCTTCTTGTTGCCAATGCCGCCGCCATCACTACCCGTTACCCTTGCTACCACCACCGCTGTGACCTGCACCACCAACGTTGCCACCACTAATGACGCTACTACCACCTCCATCATTGTCGCTTCTATTGCCACTACTACCACCACTGCCGTTACAACCGCCACTAGCACTGGCTGATGACACGAAAAATTACTCTCTTTTTTTCATTATTTTTATCAACTAAGCACTGAAAAAAGCATACTAAAAATTTATTTTTTATGTTATTTTTATCCAGTGAAAAATGGGAGTACTCAGAAACCCAATTCAAACTTCACAGCCACTTTTAGCTACTTTTATCATCCCATGTTGCTTGGAGGAGTGAACCTTATATATGATGGAGCTCATCATCATCATCATCATCATCATCATCGAGCCATCACAATTGACAAGCTTGGGTGATGTGAATGGGAGGATCGGAGAGCGAGCCATCGATGATGCGGTTGGCTACCCATCGGTTCGCAGCTTCAGTATAATGAATCCCATCCCAACTGATGTATTCAGATGGGTTGCCGCAAGAACCTCCATAAACCTCACTCCCATTCACTATTCCTTTTTCCCCACATTCAAGCTTGTAGCTCCCATGCTGCCCGCAGCAGTACCCATGAGGGTTTACAAAACCTGCATCCTCACAATCATGAATTGGGAGAGACATTAAGGCTTCGTTTGGTAAACGGCTTCAAGTCTAACCTTTTACTTTTTTGTTTAAAACCAAAAAAGTATAGTTTAGAAACCTAAAAACTTTTAACTTTTTAGTCTTCTAGCATTTTTGTTTTCATATATAAAATAATTTATATTTTTTAAAAAATTAAATTAATATAACTTTTATCATACACATTTATTCACATCATTCATAAATCATTTCTGGAATCACTCTGGCTCTCTCTCTCTCTCTTTCTATGCCTTGATTTATTTAGTCAAAGTTAAAATGATCAAATTGAGGTACATTGATGCATTAATTGGGTTTCTTTTTTTTAGTAACACAGTATGTTAAATTAATTGAATAGGTCAATTGGGTAGATGGTAGGAAATTAAAATGCTTTAAATGGCATTTTTTATTATATAATTTAGCATTCCTTGCTTAGTTTCCAAGATCTGCATTGAATAGAGAATTATGTAAAAATAAATGTAAAAACGATTATAATTTTTTTTTTTACTTAAAGCTCTTTTGAGTTAAAGCAATTTTAAACTTATCTCTTTTTTGCTTAAAGTCACCGCTAAGGTTCATTAAATGAATTTTTTACTTATTTAACTAAAATAATTATAAATAAAAAAATTTGACTTAAAGCTAGGTTACCAAACGAGTTCTAAGTCTGCAAAAATAGAAGTGCATAGCAGAACCACAATAAAAATAAATTTGTTCATCTGTTTGACAAACTGGATGAAAAATATTTTTTTATTGATTCAAATTGTATTTTTATTGTCAAATGCATGATGAGTTACATAATTTGAACCAATAAAAAAAAAGTAGATATTATTCACTCATTTTGCATGAATAATGAAACGGCAACAAATACAAGTGCTTTAGGTAACTACAACCATGGGGGGGGTGTTGTTGTCTTTTGGCAGCAATTTTTAGTTTCCTATAGGGGAATCTTTTTAAAAAATCTTGAACTATTGACATATTGATCATTTGCTAACCTGACTTAAATTTAGATTTTTTATTTAAAGTTATTTTAAATTAAAAAGTAAAAAGTTAATTTGATAAAATTTGTAGGTGATTTAAAATTAAAAAACAATAAGTCAAAAAATTTTAAACAAAAAAGAATGTTGTTACGATTTTTTTATAAATAATTTTATATTTAATATATATCTTGTTAATAAATCTCTACGGCTAGGTTATAAAAATATTAAATTTATAATAGAATAAATGTGTATAATAAAAGTTATGATCTGTTTTAAAAAATATAAAAATATTTTTAATTGAAAAATAAAATAATAAAAAGGCTTAAAGACAATAAACAAAAAAAAAAAACCAAAAAGTCAATGGTTGTCATACGAAGCATGTTGGATTTTTTGAGCTCTACTTTTAAGCCAAGAGGCTTTAAGATCAGCTTTAACCTAAGAGCCAAACGAGATGTTAATATTTATTAAAGATTTGAAGTTTTAATTTTATCAATTGTGTATTTAAATAATTTAGTTTTGATTAATTAACTCTCTAACATTAAATGTCTTTAAGAAATGAACTGAATTAGCTGACGTTACAAAATGTGAATTTAGTCTTTAGTTGTCCCGTTAGTTAATTTCTTCTCTTTTTAGCAAGGTTTGATGTCAAAGAGTTAATTGATCCAAAGCGAATTGTCCAATTGATAAAATTAAAAAAAAAAGTGTTTATGGAGATTAAGTCAATAGTTCAAGGTTTTTTTTTATATATATATAATTATCCCTTTTTCTATTATAAATTATTTCGGAGCGTGTAGCATAGGTTATGATTTTCACTTTTAGCCCAAAGCAACTTTTAAAAGTTAATATTTTTTTAAATCCTATTTTTATGTTTTTATCTAATAAGGGTAAAATACACTGATTTCTCCTCGTGTTTATAACTAATAAATAAGCATTCGCGTGGTTTACAAAGTTATGCTCTCTTCTCTGAAATTTTTAATCTCTTTACAAATTCATCTATTTCGTTAGTTAACGATTAATCAACAATTAGCTAGAGTTGATATCGACAATTAAAAAAATAAAATGGTAACATTTAATGCTAAGTAGTACTAACTCATGTATGCAGTGGATCAAGGAGGGAATTGTAATTCGTAAACTACAGAAGTATTTATGTACTAGTTACAAACCTCATAAGAGGTCTGTGTATTTTACCCTTTCAATAATCAATTTCTATTGTAAGTTCAATTGCAGCAAACACTCCGGCCATGAATAATTTTTGAAGGCCTTCCAAATCAGTTCTTAGGCCATAATTGGTAACTAGCTTAAAAGTTAACTTTTTGACTTTTTTGATTTTTAGCTAAAAAGCAAAATTAGGTTCAAAGTAGGCTGTGTGGTAATTTAGTTTTTAAGCTAATTTTTTTAAAATTAGTTGTTTCAGTAAAAAGTTTAACATTTTTTCTTTTTGTTTAAAATTAACAATTTTACCATTCTATATATTTGATATTAACAATTATGTGTAATTGTTAGTGGTAATAAATAAATTATAAATAATGAGTATTATTGTGTTTTAAAAGTGGTAGAAATTTGAATAGAATATTCTAAAATGTTGTGTTCTGATTTGACTTTTTTACTTTTTAGCTTTTTTACTTTTTTACCAAACGAACAACTTTGATTTTTCAGCATTTTTAGCGTGAAAGAAAAGTTGCCAATGAGGGCCTTAGTTGTTTTTTGGTATTAATGAACTTACCGTGTTCTTGTGCTTGACTGATCAGATAATATTTGGCAGAGTAGATATCAACAAGGATCAGTGATGAATCTTGGAATTTGATCCTCAGCTGAGACACCAAGTCCTTGAGCTGTTTGTTGAACTCTTGAGCAACCTCATTGTAGGACTTGATACAACCAGCTTGGTCAGCATTACCATGCTTTGTGGGATTTTTTACAGTGAAGTAGGGCAAGCAACCTATGGGGCCTGTGTTATGAATCCAAAAGGTTCTTGCTCCTTGTAGATAAAGTTTCTGAAAAATAACAGGGGGGAAAAGAGGAAAGTTGAAAAAAGAGTAAGAAAGAGAAGAAAAGAACAATCGAAAAGGAGGAGAAGGAGGAGGAGGAGGAGAAAAAAAGAAAAAAAATGTGAAACCCTGTTACATGGGTTGTGAGTGGGAACTTAGTTTCTGCTTGGGTATGCCTTTTTTATTGAAAAGGAAAAGGGAAAAAAATTTTCTAAAGGCATTCGATCAAAGAATCCATTGACTGCTGCATAAATACTAGAATATAGTCGATTGGAAAATGCCCACTTCTCCAACCAATTAAGGGAAAGCACCTACTCTTGATAAAAGAACAATGAATATCTGAATAGACCGAACCGGCCCCTGCAATCCAACTGAATGAATGTAGTTACGCAACTTGTGTAGCAAGGGATTTTCGGCAGTGAAACTCAAGTTTCAGTCTATGAATTTAGAGTGGGATGCACTCAATCCAAGGAGGAAAAGTCAACCATAGGTAGACTTGAGCATATGATAAGTAAGTTTTGGGTTTTGGGTTTTGGGTCTGCAAGTAAGGTAACAATTGGGATGAATGTATAGATTCAAGAGGACAATCCGGGTTAGAGTCAAAACACGGCCAACCGATAAATTCCTTTCTTGTGTTGCATTTTATGCACACTCACCAGATATTAGGGAAACAAGTAGTGTCCAAGTAGTTCTTGGCAAATTGATCATGTTTTGCTTCCAAATTAAGGTGTAGAATTAAGCACAAGCATATGTAAAGTTACCTTTAAGGCCAAAGCAAAGTGATCGATTATACGGGGAATAGACGTCTGCACTTCCTCCTCTGTCGTTGATGTTAGCCCAGCAAAAAGATCATTCTGTCCAGTATCCAATGTGTAAAGGGCTCTGGAGAAAATCTCAGGTGTCGGCAAGTTGGTTTTGGCACATGAACTCTTAGCTGATACTGTGAAAACACATGCACACCCATCCGAATTAGGCAATGAAAAGGGAAAACAAGAAAAGCAAGAAAGGGTCAAGTCAAGTAACTGATGCTACTTTCAACAAAAAGAAAAAGAAATTGAAAGTGTAGCAACTTATTTGTAACCTTGGTTGTGTAGCTCAATGGCGCGAGTTTTGAATTGTTCAAATTGAGAAAGTTGGATGCTGAGATGGATAGGCTGCAGGGCAGGCATTGGCTGTATAGTTGAACCGCCTGCAGCAAAATTTGCTCCGTGTCTGAAACTTGTCCCAATAGAGTCTAGGTATGCACTCAAGTATGGCATTCCCAACTTCTCAGCTGCACAAATTCATAACCAAATGAAATAAAATGCTATATGCACAAAGGTTCAGTTACAAACCAAGCGCAGACCACTCACAACTCACATGTGGTGGGGCCCATTACATGTGAGTGGTCTGTGCTTGGTTGTGCCCGAGCATCTGTGCACGCAGCAGTGCTTCGATCAAATTCAACCTCAGAGATTCAGTTGTCATTATTGTTAACTGCTCAACTAAGACTATGACATTCTGAAGACATATGGGAGAGGAAAGGAATACTAGTTGGGAGGTACAGCTCCTTAATTATACCGATAAAATCAATGATCAGACGCCCATCAGAGAACCGGCCAGAAGGTTTACCAAAGAAGGTCTGCCCATTAGGGGGTAGGAGCCGAAGGAACGCTGCCGACATTGAGCCGGTGTCAGAATTGGAATCCCCAAAGTTGAAAATTGCTGGAGAATGACAACCTCCCGGCTGACCAAGACTCGGTTTACTGCCATGCGTCATGGCCCGGATAATTGAGAAAGCGGCGAGGAGAGCAACTCCGACTGCCACCGCCTCCATCCTCTTCCTCCGGGCCCACGGGCACTTCCATCTCCTCCCGATGCTACTAGAATCCATAAAGGTCATGCTCTTTCATCAAGAAAGAAACCTAGAGGATTGGGTCAGTTCAGTAGACTGATCTGTTATGATAGACGATCTCGCAACCATTTCAAGATCAGATCTAATCCTTAGAATATGTTTTGCATTGTATGAACTCTCAAGTGATGAATGCCTAGAAGAGAACACAAATTTGTAAACGTAGTAAGATTGGAGAAACCAGGTTTCAAACTGGTATTTAAATTGACAATTAATGAGAGTAATAGTGGGCGTTGGGCTCTCAAAGCACAAACAAAACGGTCCTCTTTGTGGTTAGCTGGTTGTTTGTGGCATACTTTAATTTGTCGTTTTCTCTCACCTTTGAATTTCTGAAGCTTCAACCTCGAGAATCTGTTAGGCAGAAAAGAAAAAACAAGAGGAAAGAAAAAGGAAATTCAATACCCTTGGCTCCGATTCCAAGTTTCAGATGAACACAGCCGGACTGGAAATTTCAACTATTTCAATACCGTAATAGCAAATTTCTTTCCAGATAGAAGGAATGGGCTTGTCGCAGGGTTGGGGCAAATTATTCCGTATTTTAGAATACCATGTAGATAATGTAACGTGGTCTTTTAGCAAATAAATAATCATGACTTATACAATGTGAATCACTTTTTATCTTTTAACTACCTAACAAAAGTAAATTATTATACCGCCCATAAAAATTTTACTATCATATTAAGTGAACATACCACCTAAACTTGCCACGTGATACTCTAAGAACACCGAATAAAGATCCTAATTAACAAGTCAACTTTTTAAACTTTAAAGTTAAAAAGGGCAAAAATTAGATAAATAAATAAAAATTATTTGACTTGCTAAAAAAATTGATGTTAAAAAGTTAGCATTTTTACAAATCCATCCCAGTACATATAATATTTCAATGAAAGGCCAAAATCGTGATTCTTATATAATACAAATTAATTCTGATACGTAGTGATAAAGATCAACTTTATAGAAGAAGCTCTTAGCTAGTGGTAAAAGCCAATCCGAGGCTCCTAACCACCCGAGGCTCAAACCCCAGGCTTCCCTTATAACCAAAAAAGCAACTTTATCATTTTAAAAAGGCAATTCGATGTACAAAACTCCTTACTTGTCTTATTAGGTAATAAACCTAATTTACAATTTACCTTATTTTTATTTTATTTTTTTAGTTGGAAAACCCAAAAAAAGATCAAAAAGCTAAAAGTTAAAGTTACCAATAAGGGCCTGAATTGAGAATTCATGGGGTCAACCGCAGCTCTTCTATTAATGAATCAACGCTTGTAAATGTTCACAACTGAGACAACGCCGGACGTGGACAAATGTATTTCACAAGAGTCTTCAGGGACAATAACAGAACCGATTTGTTGCCTTACCAGACTAAAAAGAATGGAAGAAACCCTAAAAAAAATCCAATTTTACACAGTTTCGAGCTCGAAACAATAGATCAACAACGTAAGAGTAAGAGTCACCGGTGGGTGACAGTAATCAATAAATTCTAGCCGCATTCCTCAGAGCAAAACGAAGAGGGAAATAAATAGAAGGTGACAATATTATTTCTTCTAATTGTCAAAAGTTTAAAAAAAAAAAAAAAGGAGAACTCAATGAATTGACACCAACAGAAGCTCACCATCTATCCCTCGACCTGCAACAAAAACAAAAATGTTAGAGACATTAATGTTTTGAAACGAGCACATTAGACACAGTTACTATTATCATTATTGTTGTTGTTATCGTTCTTGGTTACAGTCGTAACAGCAAAAGCTATAACTGCCTCGGAAGTAATTTTCTGGCCCCAAAAACTCGTTCTGAAAAATGAACAGAACATAAACTACATGTTAATCTGTCCTAATGCATTGAAGCAGTTGAATCACGTGAAAATCTCAATGTATGAAAATCTCAAGACGTTTAACGATTGACAATGTATTGAGACAAAAGGGCATAATTTACGGGAAAAGTGATCCCTTGCCTAACTGCCATTGTACACATAAGTGTCATGGAAAAGATGCATTAAGGCTGCTTAAGCATTTGAATTAATAGTTGCATAGCCAGGGAAGTTTAAAATCACAATCATCATTATCTTGCAGAAGCAGCAGAACCATCATATTTTCATAAATTTTTCCAATCTATTCCTCGACACAGTGGGAGGGGGATGCACAGGGTCATATGTTAGGTACAATCCTAGCTGCCAGCTTTCTTCGTAGTACAAGTATTTCCCCTCTAACTAAAACCAATGATTTGATACTCAAAAGCAGGGGATTTTACCATTTTGCCTAGAAATGTTCCCGTAAGATAACAAATAATAAGAAATGACAAAATGTGCTGTAACATTCCCCTATTTTGGGGATAAAATGACAGCAAATCTCACCAGGGTACTAGCGAAATGTTCCCTCAAGATAACAAATAATAAGCAATGACAAAATGTGCTGTAACATTCCCCTATTTTAGGGATAAAATGACAACAAATCTCACCACAGCACTAGTACTTCATGTTAGCTCCTGATTTTGAGGGACAATCTTCACGTATAAAGAAGGAGATTCGAGAAGAGAGTGTCATTGAAGGTTCCATCCATGGATATGGCTGATTTGGAGGTTGATGATGAATGATCAACAGACGAAGAGAATTTCTCTTCTTGTTTTGGAGTCTGCACGTGTCGAATCTGGGAACTCTAGGGCAGTTAAGGAATCATATGCAAGGCCTGGGACCCCTATTGCAGTGGATGAGCTTCCTTTGGTCAAGAGGAGCAAAATGGACCAGATGGGCAACATATGTAATGTTCCCAATCAAAGCTTTAATTGATGTTGAGGCTCGGCTAGGTTAGACATGATGTCCTCTGCCAATCTGAGTGGATCCCACATGTTGCAAAGTCCAAGTGGGGGAGGAAAATTTACAGAGATGTCCATATCATGCCGTAAGGTCTGAGTACTGGGGAAGCTCATGCCCTTAGAAATGGTGGATACTGGTTTCTTTTCTTATTTAAAATTGAGATGAAGAGGCTATGGAAGAAATCCTTGTAAATGGACCCTATAATGAATTTTGCCATGTATTTTCAAGTGTTGTTCCTTTATGGGTGATATTCTATGGTGTTCCTTTGGAGCTCTTGATAGGTTAGTTTGCATTACATTGCAAGTCTTATTGTGAATCATTTATATTTAGATGAGCCTACCTATTTTAGGAATAGATTGATCTTTGCCAGAATGTCTATAGTAAGTACCAGCAAACAAGGAACACTCTAGATCCATTTTGATTAATTTGAGATATGTGAGCCATGTGAGGTCAAAATTGAAAACTCTTCAAGTCCATAAAGATACCTAATTGTAAGATATATGGATATAACCCTTACGCCGCTAAGGACCAGAGTCGTGCTAGGCCTCTAATGCAAGAATGATAGAACAATAAAGAAGTGATTAGTGAGGTGATGGATGGACCATTAGATGAGTAGGGGGATTTTCAAAAGGAACGGAAGGGAAAATAATGTTTCATCCCCAGTGATTAGTTCTAATAAGGGGAATACTTCCTTCCATGAACCAAGTAACTTGATTTCAAATCTAGCTACTATGCTTTTCTTGATTCATGTATCAAGGAATCTTCACAAGTCCAATAACATTGATGTTGTCTCATAAGGAATACTTATAACACAAATGGTGCCACTTGTCATGTCACTGCTCAAGGTACTGCTAGAAATTTGGTGGATATTGTCTCTAAGACTCTAAGTCTCTAACCCTCATCTCGATGTATTGATGAAAATGGAGGCACTGAGGGTGGTGTTATTGATGCTACTGATGTGTGTGTCGAATCAACTACATCAAATGGCACTGTTAAGGTAAAGTACAGCTAACCTTCCTCTATTGCGGAATGAAAATCAAAAAGGATTGGAGAGAAGATTTGTAAACTCAAGCTTGCTAGGGAGAGAAATATTTTTGATTGTTGTACTTAACCTTTTGGGTTCTCTTTGGCTTTGCCTCTTTGGCTAAGTTGTTTTTTTAGGCTAGTTTTGTTTTTTCCTCATGCGTGTGTTCCCCTTGGGTCATTTACAATCTTATTGGCTCTGCCTTCTATCCCATAATTCACGGAAAGCTTTGTGAATTTCTAGAAGGTGTAACCGCTTCTTCTCACCCTTTTGGGTTGTCTTTGGCTTTGCCTCTTCAGCTAAGTTGTGCTTTTAGGCTAGTTTTGTCTTTTCCTCATAAGAGTGAGTTTAGCTAGTAATTGGCTGGCATATGTGTGTTCCCCTTGGGTTCGAGTTTTGAGCCTCATTGAATATCACTTGTTTTTTGGTACTAAAACTACTTACCAAAAATAAAAGACTATACTTCCAGTTGGAACGTGAATCTAAATGTAAGTGCAATCCAATAAATGTCATCGGGCCCGGCCTAGCACACAGTTAAACCAGTAAACAAGAGACCTGGAGCTTTGTCCAGGACCATTACATTATCTGAAAATTCAGGATTTAAACCAGGAAAACGAGGTGGAGCAGCCTGGTTTTCTTCAACCTGCTTGAACAGCAAGGTATCAGCAAAGAAGGATCCAAATTGTAAGGTAAAATGGGCAAGCATAACATGCAGACAAGGAAAGTTGAAACCATAGACGGACCCAGGAGGGCTAGCGTGGGCAGCCAGCTCCCCCTAAGTTTCGTATCCTTGGCCTGACTCCATGTGCCGTCGAGAACAACGACGCCTTCGAGATTTTTCAGGATGCCGCGTTGGCCCTCAATATGTACGCCCTGCGGCCCCGACGGCTCCCGAGTTCAAAGAGGCATTGCCCACCAACTTCAAATCTTCCGATGGATGGAAGGTCGCTCAGCCCGGCGATGCCAAACTTAAAGGCGATTGGTGGACTCTGTTCA
>JAOTRH010000024.1:1637025-1662790 GCA_034768845.1 Heliamphora exappendiculata | reverse complement strand
GGGAGTAGGAGGCATACTAAACAATTGAGCTTGATTAGATGATCTTTGGCCATCTACTTCCAGACATTTCCCTTTTTGAAACATAATAGATATTTTCTCAGTTTGAAACAAACATAGTTAGAAGTTGTATTGCCTGAAGAAGAGTAAGATTTGAAAATAATTGGCTATAATCATCTAGTCATTATGTTTTTCTATGTGGTTGATCTTTCTAAAGAACCAATCATATAAGCCAATCTTTTTTTTTTCTTCATTTTTTTTTAAACATCAGCACGGTCATAGTCGAATGGTACTGGAACTTGCTGGATTTAGTTCTTTATAATTAAAGACATGCCAAGTTTCTGTCCTTCACTGTACCCTGGAGCATTATTATTATCTTTTTTAAAATCACTTTCTTTTCAACATCTGAGCTTGAGTATCTGTTCAAATCATTGTACTGTTGAAGTTTAGAGAGAGATCTCTGACGACTTTATCTGCGCGACTTGCCTGTAACTTTTAGATTTTGGGTAACAATGATCTCATATGACAATTTATGTAGAGTAGTCTACATAAAGAAGTTCTACAGTATGCATCATGAACGGGGAAATATGAATCTAGACTTCCTGTGTCTTATTGCTGCCCTGAAGAATTATCTTGTAAAGATGCGTAGAGTAGACTTGCTGATTCTAGAAATTCATTCATTGGTTTTTTCATGCATGTTGAAGTATGAATTCGTTGGATAAAGATGTTTGCAAGGTGGCTAGTAAAAAAAGGTGGAAATGAAAACAAATGTAATTGAGAAAATTTCTCCTTTTATAGCTTTTCACCACTATGATATACATCTCCCACCACAACAATGAATTTTATTTATTTAACTTAATTTTATATTTTTTGGCTGGGTGTGTGCGTGCACGCAGGGGGGGGGGGGGGGGGTACTGTGGGTAAGGTTCCAATCTGATTAGCTACTTCTGTTTCCCATTTACTTCTTAATGTTGCACATCTACATGCGTGCATATCACTGCTGCAGATCTTCTAACATATCAAAATTGTTCTGTTGAATGCAGATCAGGGTGTCCCACAAAACCAAGTTTCCACAGTATGTTTCGTGTTTGTTTTCTTTTCTTTTCCCTATTTTTTTTGGTCTTTGAACATCTCCATTAATGTTGTTCTTTGAACATCTGATTACTGTCATGCCCCCCTCCCTCCGCCCAAAAAAATCTTAATACTTTTGTTATATTTGTTTCTTTTATGAAATTATGGTCTGGAGTCTGGATTGGTTTCCGGCATCTTCAGTTCTTCAGAGGTGCTCTGCAGTCTTTCTGGTCCCTGCGAACAGCTTTTCTTAAATGTATTAAAGAGGGTCTCTCTAACTGTTGAAAAGTGGTGGGTGTCAACTAACAGCCATTCCTGGCTTGGTTCCAGTAATGCAATTCCAAGAGGAGTCAGTAGTCGGCCACTGGTTCCCTTCAGACCTTGAGAACATGTGACCCTGGGTCGGGGTTTGGTGACCAGATTGGTAATCTAGTTGGGGTATTGGGCCTCTCAAATTATTGCAAGCATATTTAGCTCCTCGTGAACATTTCAAGTTTACAAGTTTTACTAACTAATCCACATACATGGGAGCTTCTTAAATCCTAGCCGTCACCGCTCTTCATTCCTTGCTGTTGTCACCTTTTCTGGTGGTGGATGGGGTGGAAGAAGGGGTTAAAGGAGAGAGAGTGTGGATGTAAAGAGAAATGGAGAGACTACGGATGGGGATAAGTTTGGAAATTTAGGGGTGTGGATTCTGCGGAAAGAAAAAATTGAATATTTCTAAAAGCTGGGTACACACCCCCTCCCCCGTGCACAACATTTATTCTATGATCAAACAGCATCCTGCTGATTTGTATTATAAGTTTGTTGTAAATATGAAATATCATATTGATAAGAAGAGATCACATTTTGCACGGATAAATGTGTCAATATCCTAATAAAAAAAGCATGAAATAAAGATGCATGCATCATTAGACGAGTCTTTATTTTTATGCATTATTCAGACTTATGCAAGCTGTTCATTACCGTCAATACCGTTAGGATCAATTGATGTGTTCATCAGCCAGAACTTAAATGGCAGCCGGGCCCAGCCCCCACCAAGGCTGATAGATGTCTACCCTTTTATCTGGCCATGCATATATGTTATTCATACGGCAGTTCTATGCTTCTATATTGGGCTTGAAAATTGCAAATTATGCTTCAGGAAACATTTCAGTGGAACGGGATCACCAGCAAGAAAAAGGGTCAAAAATGGGGTAAAGAAAAGTTTCGATCTCCGAGGAATGACTATAGAAACTCCGACAAAGGACATTCTGAAATGATGACTACCGAAGAAGTGAAACCTCCAAATGATCCCATTAACTTTGATAGGCTTGCACCATTTGGTAGCTTGCCTAAGGTGGGTTTATATTTGTGTACATATACATATACATATACATGTGCATGTGTGTTTATTCTCCTTGCACGGATCCTCAGATATCTGCTCTTAATTGATGTTGCTGGACTTTTCACTTATAATAGTAAGATCGCGACTTGTTTTACGTGCTATATTTAATAATCTGATTAACATTCAGTATCCCAGGTGACATTTTAATTTTCCTACATTCGTATTCACTATCCCACACGGCCAAATAGCACTAACTTATGTTGCTATTGTTCTGCAGGAAGGTGATGTGATTGCATATCGCCTACTGGAGTTATCATCAACCTGGACCCCTGTGCTTTCCTCTTTCCGAGTATAATTCTGATAGCATTTGATGTTCTTCAACTCATATCAGGGAAAATACACTCAAATGTGTTGATTAGCATTTTATTTTTTTCATTAGGTTGGGAGAACATCACGGTATGATTCCGAATCCGACAGAGTTTTGCTCGCACCACTCCCAGAATATCCGATTATTTTTGATAAGCCAGATGAAGATGCATGTGCACAACCACCAGATGACTCTCTTTATGGGGAAGATGGATCTTTAGAGGTACTCAAGTTTGGCAAGGGATTACTTGTCCCAAAAACTATAAGTCCTGTCCCAAAAAGTGCCTTTTGTCCCAATGCATTGATATTTTCGTGCCTCAACGGATCTGTCTCAAGATTCCCGTGCCTCGAGATTCTGACATGATTCAATGGCCCGCAATGCATTGGGACAGAGGGACATAATTTAGGAACAGAAAATCCGTGCTCCTCAAGCTGTACTGCATGTACACCTTGAACTCTTCGTATTTTCTCATTGTTTTCACTTTAACCTATGATCCTGTAAAGATGTAGTGTTTGACACCTTTGATCTTGCTAGCTAGCAAAAGCCAAGCTTCTCTCACATCTTTGTGAAAATAATAAAATCATGCTTCATCTGCAGATTGAGTTTTCGTCACTTGCTGACGTCCGAATTGTCAAGCTTGGCAATTCAGATTCTGCAAAAGCAGTAACTGGCAGGGTTAATGATGGTTCTGTGGGCAATGAAGTTGCCATGTCAACGGGGGTGCCTACGAATAATGATAAACAAGCACATGCTCCCACCCCAGGTACTTGCCATTGTTCACTTGAATCACTTTAATATTAGTTAAGCTTCTCTTTTTTTCTTTTAAAAAAAGCAGCACGTCTTGAAAGCTATGCTTGTTCTTTACTGAACTTCCGATTCTGTTAGATGCTGCAGAAAAAGAAGTAAATGCGTGGGACGAAATCAGCCAGGCTCTAAGCGCCAAGAAAGCACAGCTGATTCAGGAGAATGGGTGGAGTAAAGAGAGTTCTGGTAGGAGTCCATGGTCATACAGAGCCTTGAGAAGCAGTGCACTTGGCCCAACAATGGCTGTTTTAAGAGCAAGGAAGGATATATAAGAATAACAACCTATGCCCGGGTCGCTAAATATGCAAGGAGTTATGATCCTTATACCAGAAAGAAAAGATTAAAGAATGCCCCTTCTACTTTTAGCTCTACGGAATGTACGCAACAACTGAGCTTGTTGGTTTCTCTGCTTTGATATGGATGCAAACTAGAAACTTATCAAAAGAAAGAATGCATGCAAATGAAATGAACTTGATTTCTGTTGTTGAGAATTGTTCCAGTTTGATGGAACTTTTCTACCATTTTCAAACCCTGCATAGAACAAGAAAGAAACTTGAGGCAAGTTTTATTAGACCAATCTTATTTATGATATTGACAAATACAATTATTTCCTGTAAAGGTATTAAAGTTTACACTTAAAAAGCCACACTTTGGATGATGGATGGCTGGATGAACAACGCGTTTATAAGAAAATTGATTGCACTTACAACTATTTACTTCTAATTCCTAGCTTTTGCTTTGTCATACCGATGAATTGAATCCTCTGCATACGTCACACAAGCAGAAAAGAAGCAGTTCCTATTGCTTGGGACGCTGAACTCATCTCGAGAAAAGCAGCAACAGAGCATTGCCCATACCCTGCGATAGCGAAGCTAGATTTCTGGAGGGTTGAACCATCTTTCCTTCGGTTTGTCATCTCTGTGTCGTAAAAGAAACACATATTCGTTACACCTTGTAAAAGACTTCAAAAGACTTCAAAAGTGAGTAGAGATCACCTATTCTGAAAATTATATATTCTTCTACTTTAATGCATTGAAAATTGTTAATCATATAAGAATCTCGAGGTAGTTTCAATACTCTTGGACAAAAAAGGCCTATAATTTTTGAAGTTGCTCTTCCTCGCCTTCTCTTGTGATCTATGCATTCCGTAAAAAAACTACATCAAGAATTTTGCCCATCATTTGCTATCATCCCACTAAAACTGTAATCTATGCTTGCCTTCTTTCTCACTTTGGTTGCACTCAGACATCCCTCATCACGCAGTCTTCTAACTCAGGTAGAGAAAAAGACCATGATCTTATCAAGTGCTGTGGAGCTTGAGATGTCTCATCAACTGAAGGTAACCTCATACAGGGTGGAGGATTACTCCCCCTGCGCTCTGCAATAGAAGGGTTAGTTCCCTTACATGGAAAACAAAGATTTCTCTCCCTCAGAGAATTGTTACCAGAAAATGTATTTTCCTGTGAAGGGGATGTTCCTTTACATAGGAAACAAGCAGTTTCTGGCAAAGAAGCCGCCTTGGCCGGATATGGACCTGGAGATTCCAGTCCAGAAGGTGAAGAATGAGACGATAAATATGACAAGTCAGACCAGTTAGAAGAGGACGGTGAGAAAGTAAACGAACTGGAGCGATCGGAGGTTGATGGCGATAGTGAAGGGGATTTGGGACTGAACTTTGGGCTACCAACAACAAAAGATGAAAAGGAGTGACTGCAACTAGGTGTTGGTGAGCATAAAGGATCGGGTAGAGGATCCGAGAGTCCCAATTCTCTGTAAGAATCATTTATCCGATTTGAGCTGATGGTTGGGGAACAAGAGAAGAAATCCGGTGAACCGGATTTAAAACTTGAGGGCGATGGAGAATTGGTTGGAGAAACAGGGCAGTCAACTTCTAATCCATGGCCTGATTGAGTAGTGTCACAGCTTAATTTGGATGGCAAGATAAGTTCTTTCACAATTCCTCTTGAGAAATTCCGCCGGGATATTCCCCACCCATTTTCTCTAGCAGGAAGACAAGTCTCGGATCTAGTTCCAGACAATGGAAAAGGTGGAACAACCCCACCAGCAAGAGCCTTATGGAAAATTTCAAAATCCAGATCATACAGATCAACCTTCTTTTCACCAATTCCTACACAACTATCACCAGAAATCTTTTCATTTCCGGCAGACAATCTTTCCTCCTCCTCTTCTTCTCCACAACCATCTCCCAAGAGCTCTTTGTTTGCAAAAGCACCCCAAAATTCCGTCGGCTCCTCGCCTTCTTTCACGGTCACAACCGGTCCCTGTGCCATTTCATATCTGATCACCTGAACGGCAGCCGCCTGGGCGTTATCCGACATCTCCGAGACGCAATACTTCCCGATCCAGACATATACAGCTGAAGGAGCATGAACAACAAATGCTCCCCGAGAGTCGAGGCCTTTCGCACCCGGGTGGCTCAACATTTTCGGCACAAGATGGAGGGGATCATACGGGGAGTGAGGCGCCATTCGATACATCCTCAGCACAGAATCTGGGCTTGCTAGAAAATCAAGCGCCCGATTCTGGCATAGCAAGAGCTGGCAAGCAAAACCCATATTCGGGTTTGTCACCGCTCGAGCGGTCTTCACGTATTGAAATGCGTCTTCAAAGCTCTGTCTCTCCTTCCACATGAGGTATGCGATCACCAAAGAGGCCGATCGCGACACTCCCTGGCAACAATGGACAAAAACCCGCCCGCCTTGCTCTCTAACATCTTCAAAATAATCAAACACATCGTAGAGAATGCTCGTGATATCCTCAGATGGGCTGTCCTGAAGCCAAAGCGTCATGTACACGAGCTCGCTCTTGAAGTACTCTGGACAAACAAAACCAACGCAATTCAACACATGGGTAATACCATTCTCGCGAAGGACTTCTCGATTCTTCGCAACCGCGTCGCTTCCTAGAAATATATGATCGGCGATTCTCGAACATTCCTTGTCGAAAAAGGCGAGCTTGTCTCTCTTGAAATGAAATTCTATTCCGGGTTGTTCCGAGTGGGGGATTTGGAGTTGTTTAAGTGAACCTTTGGCGCCTGGGGTTGGGGCCTGAGGCCAAATTCCTAGATCATCGGAGCCTGCCCTTGGCCATTCCTCAAAGCTCGTTCGAGATATTGAAAGGGGTTGCAGCGGCGGCAGACACAACCGCGCCTTGCTGTTTGATTGTTGTGGCCGAGGGTTCGGCGTTCTGGGTGATCGTTCTGTCCATGAAACCGAACGTAAATACGTTTTGCGATTAAAACTACCACCGCCGGCGCCGCCACCACCATCGGAAAGACGGATCTTATCTTGGTCTTCCCGTAACATCTCGCTAACCCTTTGTTAATTTCTATGAATTCAACGAAACTTATCTCAGGATAGTTCTAGGAAAGACCACAGAAATCAAAAGATCAATCAAGGGTATTGACAATAAATACAAAAAAATGAAAATTTCTGTTCTGGGTGTGACTTATTCTCAACTAAAACCATTGACCCTCTTTCTCGCTGAATAAAAACCATATATCTCCCTCCCTCTCTTACAGTCTGTTTGGGAAAAAAAAAAAGAAAAATAATTATGTTTTTTCTACATCTTTTTTGGATAAAAAGAAAAGGAAAAAAAAATAGTTATTTCCCTCTTATTTTGTTTGATTAGTCTCAATAACAGAAAAAAAAAAAAAGGAAGAAGAAAACTTCTAGTTTAATTTCTAATTAATCTTAAAATGATAGTGTTTTATGTTTGTTTTTTAGAATTAGTTTTGCCATTATAAAGTTTGTATTTTTTTTCCAAAATTTTTTATTTTGGAGAAATTCAAAAATGCTCATTAAAAGAAAATTATTTCTTTTTATTTCTCTCCTGTTTAATAATTTTAACAAGTAATTAGCAAAGAAAAATATAAATTTCTTTATTTTTTTTTCTAAATCACTCACACCAAATGGGCTGTTAGAGAAGAGGAGAAGAAATCAAACACGAAGACGACCAAGTAAAACCTAAACAGAGATTTCGTGGGACATTGATGAACAAAAAGTGCTGAAATGGAAAAGAAGATCATAGAAAAAGAGGCGCAACTTTTGTTGAAGAGATTGGTCGAAGAAGTAGATTGGGTCCTAAGGTAGTTGCAGCAGACATTTGAAAACCTAGAAGATGGAAATGCAGAATAAAATGATAAATATGTTTATTTATTCAACCCATTCAAAGATTGTTGTGTATACTATAAGAAAATTATTCCGTGTTTTTCAAATATCATGTGATAAATTTATATGGTATTCTTATTTAATATGATGATGATAAATTTTACGTTAGAAAAATATAATAATTCATTTTTATTAGATAGTTAGGAGTTAAAAGAGTAAATCATGTAGTGTAAATCGCGATCATCTATGATCTATTTATAAAAAATACTATATGACATCGGCTACGTGATATAGCGAGAGTACCTAATAATTTGTTAAAAATACTATATGACATCAGCTACATGATATACCGAGAGTACCTAATAATTTGTTGTATGCTACGACTCGTCTCTAAAGTCACTTTAAATATAATCCAAATAATTTAAACTAAGTTGACTAAATGAATGTAATTAATAGAAGTAATTTTAATATTTGATTCATTAATTAAATCTTAGCAAAAATAAAATATATAATAATATGTTTTTTTGATATATACAATAACATTAATTTTTTTTTATGCATATAAGAGACAAGAGAGGTGACTTGAGAGGAATTGAAAAAAGACAGGAGAAGAGAATTTAGAAAGTTTCCACCTTTAGATTACAAGGACAGAATAAGAGTCATTGCATTAAAGTCTCGTTTGGCAATTTAATTTTAAGTTAAAATTTTTATTTAATATTATTTTAAACTAAATAAGTAAAAAATTCGTTTGATGAGCTATATGGGTGATTTTAAGTCAAAAAACAGCAAGTCAAAAAACTTAGTTTAAAGTGATTTTAAGTCAAAATGATTTCAAGTAAAAAAAAAATTGTCATAAATTTTTAAATTTATTTGTACATAATTTTATATTCAATATAGATTTTGTTTGATAGATTTTGACAAATAAATTTTTAAAATATAATTTTTTGAAAAAATATGTGTATAACAAAAGTTATGATATTTTTTTAAAAATATATAAAATTATTTTATGTAAAAAAGCAAAAAGAAAAAAATGACTAAAAGCTTTTGAATTTCTAAACGAGATTTTTTTACTTTTTTAGCTTTAAACAAAAGGTAAAAAGTCTAATTTTAAATCAATTGCTAAACGAGAACTAAAAAATAAAAGTCACATGCGTAGAAGGTTGAAACACCAAATAATACACATTATTGAAAAGAAACAAATGATGATAATTAACCAAGCCAATACGATAGTTGCTCGACCCAGTACGAATACTGAAGCAATAAAAAAGGTTCTGAACAACTCAATAGGCCTAGCCAACCGATTTATTCGAATGACCCAAGTTACTCGAGTCACTCGAGTAAGACACTCCAATGCTAAATTTAGATAATTTGTTGTTCAAGTTGCTTACTAAAAGACGGATAACTCAAACTACTAGGACTACACATCTATTATCCATCCAAACTTCTCGAGTCAATGACAATCCGAGCTACTGAAATCCCCATTGGCTTGGCCTATTTACCAAAGCAGTGAAACAAGAACATAGCACAAACCATGTGAACGTAGCCGAGACTACGAATAAAATGATTCCATAGCTCAGACTATGAGGACATAGCACAGAATATGTGATTATAAGGCCATGACTGCAAGAATCTGTAAACACAGCTCCAACTATGAAAGAAATGATACCATAGCATATACTATGAGGATATAACATAGACAATGTGATTGAAAAGTTATGGCACAAACCATGAAAACATAGCACAAACTTTGTAGGAGTAGCTCAAACTACCTAATTGTGTAAAACATAGCACAGACTATGTGGCAAAGCATAGACTATATGGCCGAAATAATATAGCACATACTATATGATTTTGTAAAAAATCTAAAAAATATCCCAAAGACAACGAAGATAATGACAGTACACTTAAATTCTGCACGAGATGCTGGGAGACATATGACTTGGTGGTAAAGGAAAAGATCTTGTCAAACTATAGGGAACCCCAGGTCCATCTACTCGAATTACTCGAGTGACCTAAAGTCACTCAACCCAAGTAGGTTGGGTATCCACCGGGTGACCATAGGCGACCTAGTCAGATTGGAGTAGAATGTTAATTCTATATATTTTGATGATATTCGAGATATTCAGATAATATATCATGATTTGATGATACCTTTCAAGAGTTTCATTCTGATCCTAATAGCTCCATCAAAGGGTTATAAATAGAAGGGATGGTCGTGCTCTTATTGAGATTTGATTCAGATCATATGTGTTCATACTGCCATATACTCTAATCTTGATTAGTTTTCTCTTTCACCCAATCATTACTCTCTCCTAGTTTCATATTTTCTCATTATTTCACATATTTTATTTCTCCAATAATTATTTATTTTCTTTACCCCTATAAGAACCCTACATTTAATTGGTGATTTCACTAGGAAGGTGAATTTGTGAATGGTCAGTATCTGAAGCAGATTGCACATAATACCAAAAGAAGCCATGTTTGAGGGTCATTCCAATAGTAGCGAGCGCAACACCAACGTTGGTGATGGACGACAGCTGAATCCCAACCACAATCGAGACAATTTGTTCGTGAACGCTTTGCAGACCATTCAGGATGGACAGAGCAGTATTCTGAATGCTATTACCGGGCTGACTAAGTCGATCCTAGCGACAGTAATGAACGTCAATCTAGCGAAATCCCCGACTACGAAGCCACAGATTGAGAAGGCACCAGTGGATCCTCAACTGACCCCAATAGGTCAATAACCGGCTAAAGAGGGTCAACTTTTAGCGCAAGCGACACTAGTCACGATACAGAGATCCATCAATCAAGAACCAATGGTACTAGGAGGAACGCAGACTCAGTTTGCAGCGATAGCAGATGTACATGCGATGTTCCAATAAAAAAGAACGAATAGACAGTTACCATTCCTGCCAGATACGGATATTGAGTCCCCTTATCCATTATACCTACTGAAAGTGCTTTACTTGGAAGGGTATGTGGCCCCGAAATTCAAAAAGTTTGACGGGACAAAGGAATGCAATGGAGCAAGTAGTAAGATTTGTAGAGACGCTGGGTGCCTACGGAGGAGACCACACTCTGTGCCTTCGAGAGTTCTCGAAATCTCTGACATATAGGGCCTACAGTTGGTACGCCAACTTCGCACTTAGGTCAGCTTATCTAGAAGGATATGGTAAACAAGTTTTAGATGTGTGCTCGTGATCTTGGCTGCTGAATGTCACGACCCTGTTAGTGAAACTCACTTGGTTTATATATGTGTTTAAGAGATTCTATAGGAATACAAGGTGCACCTTATCAATCTAAATCTGCCTACTTTCTCGGCCTTGATTGAAGCAACCCGAAATCTCCGCAACACCATCAAGCCACCTACCAGACCAAACTCTTTCTGCAATGACAGAGCCCAAGCCTCTACAACCTTCAACGAACCTAAACAGGGAAGAGGAAGAAGAGACAATAGAAATAAAAAGTGGCGAGAAAACGATGTGCCACTATATTTTTGCAATATCGTGATGGTAAAGAAGCTAGTGAAAGAATGGGTTGCTGACAAAGAACTGGTGTTACGACCGATAGAAAATCTCCTATCCAAAAAGGAACGAAATGGTTTGAATTATTGTGTCTATCATCGAACCACATCGCACTCCACAGACATGTTTTATACACTCTAGTGGATTTTCAGAAAGAAGGTGGCTGAGAAATAGTTGCATTTTTTAGATGAAGAGAATAGTGATGTGAGAAATAGGTTGTTCACCAAGCATGAGAGGGAGGCTAATGTGGCAACAAGGGGATGACGATGTGCATGAGATTGAAGGTTGTAGAGGCAGTCAAATACAGGACTACGTTGAGACAATATATGAGTCCTTTAGATTCAAAAGTGATTCTACGATCAACTCGATTTCACAGCAAGCCTCCATAGGGAGGCAACAGAGGCAATCATGAGGATAACAGAGGCATATAACCTAGAGTGTATGGCTCCAGAAAGTATGCTTCGAAAAGTCACAACAAATGCCTCAAACTCAATAGTGTTCACCAATTGCGAGAGGGCATACCCTTTTCCCCCAACAAATGCCTTTGATCTTGATTAGCCTTTTTCGTTACCCAACCATTACTTTCTTAGTTTCGTATTTTTGATTATTTCATATATTTTGAATTTTTAATAATTATTTATTTATTTTTTTCTACAAGAACCCTACAATATCAAATTCTGGTAACTTGCTATATAGATATAGATAGATAATGAGAACAACTCATCTTCACTGAACAGTACAGTTGGACTAGTTTTGAATTTAAAATAAATTCATTTTAATGACATAAATTTATTTTATTATTTTTAATTTGTTAATAATTTATGTAAAAAAAATTAAATTGAATTGATATATTAAGTATATAAATAAATCATATTTGTGCTAAAAAAAGCAGTGAACGGACGGACTTCATAGTTTATTTTTTATAATAAGAATATAATTTAATCAAGTATTTAATGATATTGAAAAAAATTAATTTATTCATAGATAATTTATTCCATAAAAATAATAAAATAAAAAGTTTGAATCAATTTATTTTAAATCTAAAATGATATAAATGTATTAATACAATTCATTATTAAACTGGAGAAATGGTGCTCCACATAGAGAGAGAGAGAGAGAGAGAGAGAGAGAGAGGAGCAGTTTGAATAATCAAGTGAGGTAGACCAACAACAGCAACAACAGCTTGGTGGGTTGGGCAGTTTTGGACCAAAACGGAACCAGTCAAACTCTCTCGTTCGTTGTCCCCTTATGGAGAAGCGATTCTGTGTAACCGTCACCCCCTTGGAAAATTACAATGCATGCACCTTTTTTTTTTATAGATGCAAAATTTTAAAAAAAAAAGCAATCCGGTGCACAAAATTTCTGTCTAATCGGAATTCGAAGAAAGAGATGAACCACATAGGGTCAATAGTACGCATAATTAATCACAGAATTAATTACAAAAAATAATTTTAATTATTTATATATAGGTAAGAATCATAATATATATATATAGAGGTTATGTTTGTATTGGAGGATAAGATACCTTAAGTTTTTTCATATATATCTCTTGAGTAGTCTACTTTTATGTTTGTTTCTTTATAAACTAGAAATAGTGATTAAGCAAAATGACAATTTTGTCCTTGTCTTGGGATATTAATTGCATATATATATATATATATATAGTAATACAATTGAAATATTATCAAATAAGATTTAAAAATAAAAATAAAAGTTTTTAAATAAAATCAAATAAGATTGACAAAGTAAAATAAAAAAGGTAAAATGGATAATATGAGAGAGGGAGAAAAAAAACTACAAATAAAATTGTAAAGTAAAAAGTTAATATTAGAATTTAATCTTAACTAATTTAGGTAAAAAAGTGGAACAAAAAGTATAAAAAAAAAAGTAAAGGTAAAAATTTTAAAAGTAAAATAATTAGAATTATAAATCACAAATAACTCATTTTTTAATTTTTTCTCACTCACTTTATCTATTTCAATTCAACCCACATAAACCGAACAAGTTGAGTTGGGATGATTGGCGAATTGAGATGAATTGTCAAGTTATCTATATATTCTTAATAAATTTTATATTTATATGAATAATTTTGTTAAAGTTGTAACAAATTCTATTAAGAATCAATGAAAAAATTAAAATAAACACTTATTAAGTTTTACACAACTTTAATATTTTTTTAATTTCAAATAAAAAAAACAGCAAAAATAATGTGAGATAATCGATCTTGCCTGTGACAACACGTTAGCATAAACAGTTACACCCACTACCATGGTATGGTGTGTATGACCTTCAATTGAAACTTTGATAACTAGAGGTATTGTTTGGTTCGCCAAACAAGATGGGATTGAAGTGGATAAAAAAATATATAAAATTTACATGTCTAAATTTTGTCTTCTCAAACTTCTTGTTTTGCATTTGTAACGTGAGAATTTAACTAATAATTCGATGAACACTGAATTACTAATAATTCATTGGTAAATTTAATAATGCTAGGTTCCCATTCGTATTATTAGTACTAGATTCTAAATTATCTTTCCTCTTTATCTAATTGTCAGAAATAAATTTATAACTCTTATTCTATTCTTTGTCTTACTCTAACCAAATATGAACCAAATTTTTTACTATATACATAATCTATTCCATAATTCTCTGGTATTACAAAAAAATAAAAAATTAGTCTTAGACCCTTAAAGTAGCGGCGATTTTATTTTTCATCCACCAACAAAATTTTTAACGCGCGAGATCCAGTTTTAACGCGTAAAATTCAATTGAATCATAGAACAGATAAATTTATCTATGCATTTTCAAAACATGTATAAAATACATAGATAAATTTATTTATCTTGCATAAATAAGCATACAGATAAATTTATCTGTGTGCTTTATACGTATTTTGAAAAAGTACACAAATAAATTTATCTATCTTGTATTAATAAGTATATAAATAAATTTATTTGTGTACTTTACACGTATTTTAAAAAAGTACAGTGTTCTTTATACAGATAAATTTATCTGTTTACTTATGTATACAAGACAGATAAATTTATATGTATACTAAATACATGTTTTGAAAATACAGAGATAAGGCTATTGTACAGATAAATTTACTTGTCTTGCATAAAATAAGACGATGGATAAATTTATATGTATATATAACATATAAATTTATCTGTTTGTGTTAAAGTTATCTGTGTTGTAGGCGATTAGATCTCGTGCGTTAAAAATTTTGTTGGTGAACCTTATGCGTTAAAATTTATTTTTTAAACATTTGGCAAAAAGTCCCTAAAAAAACACGTGGGACCCACATTATTACTTATTCCTCCTATTCTATCAAATCTCATCCAGAATACCAAACAAAATCAGAGATTCTAGCGTGGGACAATGATTTTTGTATCAAAAAATACATGCTTCTCAATTTTAATGCATTGAAAATAGCTGTATTTCGGAAAAAAAAAATTAGGTACGAAAATCTTGATATATAATAAATAATTTTTAATTTATTGAGATGAAAAACATATATTTTCCAAAATATATAGATAATTCGTTGCCGAAGTGTAGTGTTTGAGATTGAATTGAGATTTTCAACAATTAAAAGTTATTTTTTTATTTTTTTGCTTTTTTTAGCTAAAAAGTAAAATTTTATTCAAAGTAAATTATTTGATAACTTAACTTTTAAGTTAGTTTTTTTAAAATTGGGTGTTTTGATAAAATGCTATCTTTTTTTATTTTTTATTCAAAGTGGACAATTTTACATTTTATATATTTGATATTAACAATTATATATAGTCGGTAGTGATAATAAATAAGTTATGAATATATGATATTATTGTATTTTAAAAGTGGTGAGAGTTTAAATAAAATATTCTGAGAGTTTGTGTTTTAATTTAATTTTTTAACTTCTTAATTTTTTTACTTTTTTACTAAACGAGTAATTTTGATTTTTTGACGTTTTTAGTCAAAAAATCAAGGTTGCCAATTAGATTTTAAGATTAAAAAGAGACCACCAATATGGAGCTTAGCTAATATGTGCACTCTTTTTTAATGCATATAATAGTGACATAAATTTGTATAAATTGTAAAGGATTAGGGCTGGGATCTACTATTCCCGTTCAAACTGGCTAAACAGTCCGGGATGAATTCCACGTGTCCCTGCATAAGAAATGGGTGAGGTGCCCACTAGTGACTTTTTTCGGTAGACCATCCGATGTAAAGTCAGATAGAGGTTTTAAAGAGAGAAACGCTTGAGAGAGTAATTTAACAGAGTTTTTTCTAATGGATTAGAGTATATACCTTTGCCTTTTGGAGTGCTGGCTTTTTATAGGGAAAAATATACTTAATCTGCCTTGGGAGTCTGACCCGACCCAAGCAGGTCGGGTTGTCCTCTTTCTCTAACTAACACTCAGCTGTCAATCCGATAGTGACTTATTATTACCACCATTGTATATATCTGCAAGTTTTTTTTGTCATGTCATGCTGTCTATCGATACTCAGACTTAATTTAGGCTAAGTTAATCCTTTCTGACACCCTAATCTCATAATTGGTTCACCTACTACTGATCCCTTATCTCGAGTGCCACATTCTGATACGCGTATCATGGGCACTGATTACCATATATCAAGCCCAAGCTCAGCTTTCGAGGTCACTAAATGCGTCCTGCTCAGGTATTGAACACCTCTCTTCGACACCTTGACCAAGTCCCCTGAGTTTGGGCCTGTAACCGTGGTAGGACTTCTCGTCCCGAGATCCTAAAGCTCGGTTGTGCTCACACGTGTGCTCGGCACATTGCCGAGGTACAATATCGTGGGTGGGGCGACCGTTGTGCTATATGGCATTCCATGTGAGTGATCAGAAGTCTGCTCGAGCGGACTTCTGATCACTCGAGCGGTCACAGATTCGAGAGCTTTCTTTAAAAAACTGAATCCACTATGTTTTGTTATCCTACCGACCTTGGATTCCAAAATTCGAGACACCAAACCAACAGCAAAGCCTTGAACAAAATAGGACAAAACAAAAATCAAGCCCCAAGATCAAGACAGGGTCTTCCTCTATTCAATTGACATCTCAGCTACTACCAGATGGCAGAATGAGTAGTGCACATCTTGCATCCAGACATGACGCCCTTCTAACGACAAGGCCAACTGAGCTAGTGCATGCGCTAAAGCATTTCCTTATCATCGAGTGTGAATACAACTGGATTTTAAGAGATCCCTTGCCCGCAACTTGATCTTTTCCACTAAATCACCAATGGGAGAGAGGTTTTCCTCTCAGGATGACATTGCTTTTATAATCGTTAACGAGTCACCCTCAATTTGACCTGCTTGAAGCCTCAGCTATATCGCTAATTCTATTGCTCTTAAGGCTCTCAGGCACTCTACATGATCAACATCTTGCACAGCCGGAAAAGGTTCGGCACAAGAGGCCAAAACCCTTCCCTTGTATCTTTCACTCACTCCAACTCCTACCGAAGCATTAGAGCCTTTGGTCCCGTCAAAATTAACTTTGTAGACACCTGATGAGGGTGGGATCCAGAACACTATATTTGTGCTCGTGTTTGGATTGTTGACAGAAGTAATAGTAGCCTTTAGAAAATCGAAAAAATAAATTTCAACCTCTCGAACAGTCTCTTTCGAACTCCTTCTGCTACCCACCCAAGAGATAATTCCTCTGTGGCCGTGTTTTCCACATGATAGTAAATGCCAACGCTGTTTCCTTTTAACTTGCCGAACCTGCAACTTCAAGAAACCAACCTATGATATCCCCTAAACTCGACGCGTCGCTTCCAACAGTCAACCAATCCACCTCCTCTCATACCTTCTTCGCGTAGACACAATCTCTTAAGCAATGCAACGTTGTCTCCCCTCGTTCCCCATACTGTGTGCATTTTAGATCTATGGACTACCTACTTTGAACAAGATTGGTCTTTACTGGCAGAATGTCTGAACAATTTGACTTTGTTTGGCATCTTTAGTGGCCAAAGACCTCTCCAAAACTTTTTGACAATATTTGAATTCGAGATCATTGTCTCCAAACCTCTCTCTTTTACGCTAGCCAATATCTTGACCGCACTGAATATAACCCCTCACATGAGCTTATCATCTACTCCATTTGAACTAACAGGATTGCTCTGTATTGTGTTTACTTCAAACGGCAAAAAAATTAGCTTTATTCTTCTAAGGTTTCACATACATTCCTCTTGGTTTATCAGCTCACTCACTTTTAGGTCTTCTAAATCTTTTGGTTTAGGGCTGGTCACCTTGAAAGTAATTTCTTTCGAGATCCACTTGTCCTTCTATACCCAAACCTTTGCCCTATCACCATTTCTCCACCTTAGACCCTTTTCCATGACTTTCCTCCCATTTTAAGATCAATCTCAATGTGTATGAAGGGTAATAACAAACACCGGCCTCTAGAAACGAGTAGTTTGGAAAATATTTGGCTTTGAAAATTCTACCTATCAATGGAATTGGATTCCTCAACACTCTTCACCCGTGTTTGGCTAATAATGCTAGATTGAAAGCCTTGAGATCTCGAAAACCTATCCCTCCCTCCTCTTTGCTGGTGCACATTCTTTCTCATTGCAATCGATGGATTTTTCTAACTTTTTTTGGGCCGCCCCACCAAGATCTAGTAGTAAAAGTTTCCAACTCCTATGGAGACCTTAGCAACTTAAAAACTGACATAACATATGTTGGAATTGCCTGGGCCACTAACATAACATAGAGACTCTGGCTAATAATGCTAGATTGAAAGCATTGATATCTCGAAACTCATCCCTCCCTCCTCACTATTTGTCTATATATATTATTTTTATATAGATTTAAATTTTTTCAGGTTGATAATAGTAGATCGATGTCGAGAATACCATTTTCAAGGCTATGCGATTATCTTTATCTTCAGTGGGCTATTCTTGTGAGTATTAATAGATATTATAATGCATTTTTAGCAAGTTATGATAAAAATGTGGAAGGGTGCAACTCATGATTTTTTGGATTGCTTGATGTGCGTAGAGGTTTTTGTTTTTCTTATGTAAATATTTGTGTTTTTCTTAGGGATAAAAATTTAAATTCGACATATGGAGACTGGCCATTTTCAAACTATTTTGGACAAATTTTACTCTATACATTAAGAATTTGAGCTAAGGTGTGCTTATAAAATAATACATGAAGCGAGGTGGGGCAAGTATTACCTCTCCTAATACGAATTCTGTCCGCATATTAGTTATATATAAATAAATATATATTAAACATATTAATCATTTAATTGTTTTCTTTACTAACGAATAATCTTAATTCCCTAATTTCCTAATTGATTCTAAATTGGGTTTAATTGATTTTTTTTGAATGATTTTGAGTGATTTATATTTTTTTATTTCTTATAATTTGTTTTAATATTAGAATTATTGTAAACTCTTATAACATTTTTCATGTTTTAAATTGTGTAGAATAATTATTTTGTAAATGATTAATGAATATTTTCACTAAAATACAAAGTATAAATAGTGCCTACATACTAGACTTTAGCATTATGTTTATTTTTTAGAATTTTTGTGTGTTTTAAATAGTGAGACCAAAATTAGGTTATTTGTAAATTTTGGGTTATCCAACGTTGCGGGAGGGTGCAGGACAGACAATACGCCCTCGCAAAACATTTACCCCGTGGCCATCCCTAGTTCTTTCTTTATAGTGACTTATTTATACTCTCCTTGAATAAAAATCTTTCATTCTTTTTAAAACTATTAATATTCTTTTGGAGCTATTACCATTTTGCCGCTATATGGTCGACGATATAGTTAACCCTTGTTTATACCTACTTTATAAAAAAACAAAAAGTTCCAAAACTATATAAAAAAAAATCATACAAAATGCCCTCCATTTGGAGGGAAAAAAGTGATGCAAATTAAAATTGAAGTACCTAAATGTATAATTTTAAAGGCGAAAGAAAAGTAATACTTAATAACAGTTGACGGGATATTTATATAATTAACTCTATTTTGTTTTCTGAAATAAATGATCATGATCAAGATATTGTTGTTTAGGGTTCAAACTTCCTACTCAATAACAGTAAACTCTTTGGCTGAATCTTGACTATAGACAACAATAATAGTAGATTCTCAACTAAGGAGGTGTTTGATCCTACTTAAATTACGAATTTCTGATTGTATTTTAGTAAAAAATTTAAAAAATTCAAATAAATATACTTATGATTTTTTTCTTATAATTTCTGATTTAAGATAAACAAACACGAATCTTATTATTGTAAGTAAAAAGTTTATAATTTTAATAAATACGTACAACTTCTGCTTAAAGTCATATTACATTTTTTAGTTATGATCTATAAATTCATAATTTCAGCGTTGATAAGAAAAAATTAAACTGCCCAAATTTCATCCGAACTTTTCTAATGTTAAGATATGAGTATTTTTTTATCCACTTCAAATTTTTTCAAGAAGATATGTTTTAGATTAGAGTTTTTAGATTTGAAAAGAATTGACGAGATGGCTAAGAGATAACAAGAAAATAAATGACATATATTTTTTGGTTTACAAATTTTTAACTCAACTATTGATTTTACTGGCTGCAACAATCACAGTAAAGATGGTATATTTAGGTATAAATATTGTAAATGTTCTAACTTCGTAACAAAATAAGTGATTAATAGATGCATCATAGTTTTGCATGTATGTATTTGGAGTAACATATACAATAATATTTTAAATTAAACTATTTTGCATGTATTTATTTGGAGTAACATATACAATAATATTTTAAATTAAACTATCATGCGTCATTTTCAAAATATGAAAGGTTGTGATCATTTGCAAGTTCAAGTTGAAACTTTTTATTAACGTTTTAATTTAGTTATTTTTTATGATTATCAGATACAGAAAATATATATGTATAATTTTAAAATTTTGCCTCCACTCAGTAATAATCGGCTCCTCCCTGACTTGGTTTATGAGAAAATGTATCTATAGTTACACCAATTAAAAAAATCAAAACATAACCCCATTTTATGAGAAAATGTATCTATAGTTACACCAATTTTGTTTTCCAACATCAAATTTCAAACCGACAAGTACTTGGTTTCACACTTTTAAATTCAAAATTATTGTTATATATGTTGCCAGCTACTTGACTATGATATAGAATTTGAACCCATTCAATTTTGGGATACATGAAAATAAGAGATTGGTCTTATTGTTATCTATTTTGAATTTTTCTTTAATTTTTTCTCACAATTATTTTTATTATTTCAATTCGTCTTAATGGTAGGGACCAAAAGGCAAATTTCATAATTAAACAATAAAAAAAGTTTATTAAAAATAATGAAAAAAATTTAAAAAAGCAACTTTTTTCAATTAAATGCTAAAGAAAGTTCATTAAAAGTGAAAACAATGCACTTGGTCTAAGCTTTTTTTTAAAGGCCTTTTTCTGTCATTTTTGGATTTTTAAAACTTTTTTAGAGGGTGTTTTAGTTTTTTTTTTTTTTTGAATTTTTTTAAAAAACCTTCTTAGCACTTTTTCGCTCTTTCGCGACAAAAAAAAAATTTTAAAAGTCTTTGAACTTATACGTTCAATGGGCCCCAACATGGGATAATGGCTTATTTGTTTATTGCTTATTTACGTTTTGATAACTTTTTATTATTTGATTAAATAATTTATTTTTTCAATTTTTCTCATTGAAAGAATTGAAAAAATAAAAAAATGACAAAAAAATTAAAAAAAACAAAAAAATATTAAAATAAGTCAATAAGTCATTTTTTTTTGTTTTTAATAAACTTTTAATTTTGTGGTCAAGAAAATCTACTTTTTAATTTCCTTTTTATCGAGAAAAATTAAAAATAAAATAAAAAACTTTGGCAAAAAAAATTAAAAAATAAAAAAAATCACAAAAAGTCATAAAGCAGACCTGATGCTATCGTGGAATTCATCGCAGGTGAGTGGCCACCGTCGTTGAGGGACTAGTGGAATCTCACTGCTGATATTGCTATATAGACATAATCGGGATAATTATTTTACTTTTAGTATTTTTTATTATTTGATTAAATTATTATATTTATTTAATTTTTTTATTGACACCAGTTAAAAAATAAATTTTTTTCATCAAATTATGAAACAATTAAAATCATAAAATACAAATAAATCAAAATAAATTACCAAATCAAATTTTATGTTACTTATTTTTGTTTTATAATTAGTAATTTTTTATTTATTTATTGATCAAAATATTTATATTTTTAATTTATCTTATCGAAATTATTTTAGAAACTAAAAAAAAATTAAAAAATAAGAATTTTAGAACAGACAAAAAAGAAAACAAAAAAAAAAATCAAAATTTAACCCAAATAGTCACCATTTTGAAAAGCAAGGTTATTGGGAGTCAAAGATGGTGGGCGACAATAATCTTTAAGATGGTCTGTCATCCATTCAACTCCTCTCATTTCTTAAATAAATAGAGAGACATTTATTCTTATTTTATGCCATTTATAATAGCTTATTTTAATAATTTTAAACGTATATACTATTGAGTTTATCCAAAAAAAAATTATATTTATACAAAATTAAATTAATCGACTATCAATAATTATATAATAAGAACAAATATAACTTCAACAAAATAGACGGTAAGTATGATTTTATAAGTAAATCGTATAACTTTTTTTAGAATTAGTATGATGGAACTATTTAGTTTTTAATTTTTGATTAATTTAATTTTTTTTTGTATAAATAATTTTTTAAATAAGATTTACTACATAAATAATTTTTTTATTAATTTTATTTTATTACAATGTAGATCCACATCTGACCGAGAAAGAAACAAAGCATAAGATTGAAAATTATGAGTTTTAGAATCCAAATATGTGTATCATTGCACGAGAGACAAAATGATGTTAACGTGTGACGTCAGTCCACGATACGAAATGATCTTGCAGTCGCAGTCATCACAATCAACGATCCTAAAATGTTTGGAGGTGTTATTTTGGGTAAACGTTACACACGCAACTCATGATTTACGGGCCACTACAAATGTGAGGGCCTTGTTACACCACATCAGTCCAATGGCCCCCAAAACTCATTTCTCAATTTACATTAGGTAGTGTTATTAATATTATTTTTCTTCATTAAAGTTCGAACTCTTGACATAATAAATTAATTAAAATATTTTAATTACCAGAGAAAATGTCAAATTTGTTATGGCATAAACTGAAAACAACAAACAAGAATAAAGCAAACGCACACACAGAAAACACATTTTACATGGTTCATTTAAAACTAGAGTTATGTTTATAGAGTTGCGACGACCTTCACTATAATAAGCGGCAATCAAAGTTTTGAAGTGTTACGGAAAATCCTAACTAAGCATTTAGTAAATAAAAACCCATAACTGAATCAAAAAGCAAAAAAGTAGAACAAAAAGCAAAAAAAATAGAACAAAAAGCCTGAATCAAAGCAATTATTAATTATGTCTAAGAAAAAATCTATTTTAGTATGTAATATCTTTAGAATAGGCCGAGTCATGGATCGAACCCTCAAAAATTGTAATCAGGCTCTATACGTCTAACAAAGTTTAATGTTACGAATGTTTTACCGTACCTATTAATGTGAACCGGCTAAATGTGGTTATAACATTAGCATATGCATTAAAGATAGCATTTTTTTATTTGTCCCATTATTTCTTTTTTCTTGTTTAAGAAACTTTTCTTAAATAAATTTGTTAGACAAAATTAATGTCAAAATATAAAAAGTTTAATCAAAATTTCAATACTGTACTATCAAAACAACATAAAAAAACAAAAACTAAAAAGAAAGAACTGTAGATAAAATTCTTACAAAAAGACGCAAAAACCAAAGTAATGCAAATAATCGAAAGTAGTATTGAACACTATCTCTTTAAGATAGATTCATTCCCCACAGTGGTGCTAATGGGCTTTATGAATGTCAATCTCCTAGGATACAACGATCACACTCGGAGAAAAAACACTACAATCTATAAGTACAGCAAATCGACTAAGTGTTTGTACTCTCCAACTCTTTAACTTGCACACACAATGAATGCTATGGAAGAAAGAATGTCTAAATGCCAAATTGCTGCAGAATGAATAGTTATATATAGCCTCAGAAGTGACTATTCGAAACACTCACTGCACCTGTTCAGAATTAGTTCAACTTTTCGTTGTCAGCGCTCAAACGCTCCATAAGCACCCTATACTGGAGTCCAGGGGGCTTTGGCGCTTGAGCGCTCTGCGAGCACCTCGTGAGCGCCCTACACTGGACAGGGTGGCGCTCAAGCGTTGGGTTTTTGACCTGTTGGGTTAACGGTAAGTAACTGAATTTTAAAATTTAAAATTTAAATTTTTTATTTAAATAAAAATTTAAATAAATTTTTTTCAAAAATATATAAGCTACTCGGGTCAACCCACGACCCGGACTCAGACCCGAGCCTAAGCCCGGCCCGGCGAATCCGACTGGGGAGCGGCAGCGGCACGCGCGTGTGGAATGGGTCGAATTCACCGTTGGATAGGTCCTCCCTGTTTACAAAATTGGGTACCCCCAGAGGATGTCCTTAGTCCAACTCTAGCTTATATATATCTACTAAGTTCCTCAAGAACTTTCAATGTAGAATTAAAGTCTCACACTTCTATTAAACCCAACAAAATCAATGTTCAAACGACGACTTTGAATATCGATTTTTCATTCACCTTTTATCGAATTTTCGCAAATAAATATACATCGTTCATCTCCTCGCAGAGGAGAACGCGTTGCATTTCAAACCCAACTCAATAGATAGATGGGTCCCACATTTATTTTGACCCAAAATTTGGCAAAAATAAGATTATAAAATCTAATTTTATCCCCAAAAAAAATCTAATTTTAACAAAATTAACTAATTTCGAGCATGCACTATGATTTATAAAAACCTTTGAGGTTAAAAGAAATGCTCCTTAAGGACATAATATGATAAAAGTTGTAAGCTGCAGTTGAAAAGAATTATGATTTATTATTAGCACAATTGCTTTTATGCTAGTATGATCATCAGAATCTTGATCCAACCTGAAATAAGGCAACATTAATAGAAAAATGGAGGGGTTTGGTCTTTTATTAATTAGCCAAGAAAGCAAGATTCTATGGAAGTAAAAAAATTCCCCAAGCTATGATTTTTAGTTACCTTAATTACCCTTAACTAATGTTAAAATAAACACTCCCCGAAAAAAGAACAAGAAGAAATTAGGTTATAAGTTGCGTCCAAAAAGAATTATTATCTATTGTTAGCTCCTTAGCCTCTATTACAGAATCAGTCCATTAAACTAGCTCCTAGCTCCCTATCGTGAAAGAATCTAGCTTAGTTCAATTTGAAATAAAAGCAACATTAAGGTTCCGTTTATTTCGATATAAAATATTTTACATTACATGTAAAATAATTTTATAAAAATAATTTTTTTTACATGTATGTTTTAGTATTTGGTTAACATTCAAAAAATAATTTCAATGAAGAAAATTTAGTAAAAGAACTGGGTGAAGGTATGTAAATGCGTAATTCCAAAATTAACTTACGAGTTAATTTTTTATAAATTAAATTTGGTCCAATGAGATAAAATGTTTTACTAAAAAAATAATTTTCATAAGTATTATTAACCAAACAATGAAAAATAAGTAAAATATTTTATCTAAAAATATTTTACATCAAAATAAACGGAGTCTAAAAAGAAAATCGAGAGAAGAAGCGACAAAAGTGAAAATTAAGCTCCTTAGTACTCTTTTTCACATCTTCTTTTGTTATAAGAGAGATTATTTCTCATGTGATAATGCTTGCTGCTAGCTAGTAGCTTGAGTAGTGAGAGTTATTTTGTTAAGCCATGTTATTTTTTGGTTTGCTGCCTTGTGAGGTTTCATGTCTAAACTTTTTGGATTATAATTTGAGATTTGTTGTATTTCTTTTTCTCTCTACGCAGTAGAGTCTTGAGAAGCTCGTCTGCATATGAAGCCAAGTGCCCTGGCTTGCCACAATTGTAGCACACCTCCTTTTCTGCTTCCTTTGGCTTGGCTACATTGTTTTTCTTGAAGTTTTTCGAGCAAATCCTTATTCTGTGCTGGGTAGAAAAAGCTGATCAACCTGAAGCGTCCACGTGCTGTTACAACTTCGATTCTTGGCAACAAACCAAACGCAGTTCTACAACAAAGGGTAGTGACCTGGATCCTGGGGAGAACTTCTCAGCCTCTTCTAGGCTTGGAGGCCGGACTTTGAGGACGACACTCTGACCAAGGACATGATCCTTGGCTGCCAGAGTAGCACCTGCCCCAGTATAGTCTGCATCCTGCAGACCAGCACAGCAAAATGCACCCCAGTGTCCAAGGAAGTGCCTCGCTCCCAGTTCCTGTACACAGACAACAACCCACCGTAAACTTGGCTCCTGCCCCCGCGTCAGTCTCCACAACCACCTGCTTGTAGCCAGCCTTGATGAGGGCCTGGACCCCGGCCGGAGTGAGGGCAACCCGCTTTTCGTTTTGGTATGTCTCCTTCGGTACTCCTACACCATCGATA
>JAOTRH010000024.1:1624097-1636925 GCA_034768845.1 Heliamphora exappendiculata | reverse complement strand
TGTACATTGAATATGAATATGTACATTGACATTTTTTTTATTATTATTTTTGTTGGCTTCAGACAATATGGATAAATATTTTTTTAAAAAATCAACGACACTACAAGATTTGGCTTCTAATGCTCCTAAGCAAAGTCGTGTTGATTTGAGTGTGCTTCCTTTGGATCCAAGCCTCAGAAAGAGAATATCAACTTATCATTCTAATGATCAAGATGCAATAAGAAGATATTATTTACAAAAGGGTTCTTGTCAGCCTATTAGTTGTAATTTCCCTAAAAAAGACATTGGTGGCTTGTCTCGTCGATTTAATCCTTCGTGGTTTAATGAACACAAAAGAGATGTAATATATCCGTTGGTATATTTGCTTGTAAAGCTTGCATTGCTTTTGCCAATCGCTATTGCAACAGTAGAAAGAGCTTTTTCGGCTATAAAATATGTAAAGAGTCGATTGCGCAATCAGAGGGGATCAGTGGCTCAATGATTGCTTGGTTACATATATTGAAAATGATATTTTTGATACCGTTGATAACGAGGCTATTATGCAGCGATTTCAAAACATGAAACCTCATCGAATGCAATTATAAAGGTTTATGTATTTACTTTTTTTTTGTAAAAGAACAGAAAGAATATATGAAAAGTAGATTTTACTTGTTATTTGAGATGTTTAATTTAGTTTATATTGTGCGAACAACAGATGATCAATTCTGAATGACCCCATCAACAAAAATTCCTGGAGTCGCCACTAAAGCCAAGGTTTTCTCTCTTTCTATATCTCTCTGTAATGTTTCGTGTACCCTTTTGTACTCAGCTTCAGCTGCTTTTATACATTAGGATTCTAATAATTTTTGGATAGTTTTCTTCATGCTGATCAAAAATTCACTTTTGCAAACCATTCTCGTTCAGGATTGGGGCTCGGAATATCGATGCTATGTATTCGTCTTTTGAGACCACCGCTTTGATATGTTTAAAACTCTTGCCAAACATCGGCTCACATATCGTTCTCGTATCTCTAACTACGTCAGAAGTGGTCTCATTGATCAAGCCATCCAAATGTTCGACGAAATGACTCAAACAGATTGCAGGGTGTTCAGCATAGACTACAATCGATTAATTGGCGTGTTAGTTCGTCACTCCCGCTTCGACTTAGCGGAACACTATTACAATAAGATGATCTCTGATGGGTTCTCTTTAACCTCATTCACATATTCAAGATTCATTTCTGGGTTGTGTGAAGTTAAGAATTTAGAACTCATTCAGAAACTTTTAGATGACATGGGTAAACTCGGGGCGCTCCCGGATATATGGGCTTTCAATGTATACTTGAATCTTCTGTGCTCTGAGAACTTAGTTGACAAGGCTTTAGAGGAGTTTCAGATTATGGTTGAGAGGGGGAGAGTGCCTGATGTTGTGAGTTACACTATAGTCATTAGTGGCGTGTGTAGAGTCAGACGGTATGGTACTGCTGTTGAGCTTTGGCATTCTATGATTCAGAAAGGGTTGAGTCCGGATAATAAAGCCTGTAGGGCACTTGTTTTGGGTTTGTGTGATGATGGGAAGGTGGACCTAGCTTATGAGCTTACTGCAGGGGCAATGACGGGTCAACTTAAGTTTACCCCGCCAATTTATAATACACTTATTCATGGTTTTTGTCAATCTGGTCGGATTGACAAAGCTCAAGCAATTAAGATGTTTATGAGCCGGAATGGGTGCAAACCAGATTTAGTTACATACAATGTGTTGTTGAATTATTGTTGCAATGAACTTAAGTTTGAGGAGGCAGAGAAGTTGATGCAGAAAATGGAGAGGAGTGGAATGGAACCTGATCGGTATAGCTACAACCAACTTCTTAAAGGCCTTTGCAAAGCCAACAGATTGGATAAGGCTTACCTGTTGATGGTGGACAAGATGCAGGCCCAAGGGTTGGTTGACGTCGTTTCGTACAACACAATTATTAAAGCACTTTGCAAGGCCGGCCACACCAAAAGAGCTTATAAGTTGTTTGAGGAGATGGGTCAAAGGGGGATTGCACCGGATGTGGTTACATTTACAATACTTATTGAGGCTTTTCTAAGAGAAGGCAGTTCAAATGTGGCCAAGAAGCTTCTTGACCAGATGATCAGGATGGGCTTGTCACTGGATCGAGTACTTTTCACCACAATTGTTGATTATCTGTCTAAAACTGGGAGAATAGGGATGGCTTACAGCATTTTCTGCGATATGGTAGAGCAAGGAATCACCCCTGATGTTGTTTCATACAATGCACTCATAAATGGTCTTTGTAAGATTTCGAGAATAAGTGAAGCCATGCTTCTCTATGAGGAGATGCAAGCAAAAGGATGCCATCCAGATGAGGTGACTTTCAAATTGATCATTGGAGGCCTTGTACAAGAAAAAATGCTTTTAATGGCTTGCACAGTATGGGATCAGATGATGGAAAAAGGCTTTACTCTTGACAGAGATGTTTCCGAGATTCTTATCAAAGCTATCCACTCAAAAGACGACTCTTTCATGAACATCAGAAATGGTTAGTATCTTATTTAATCTCTCTTCCTGCCTTGTATGCTTGTGAATTGTGTTTGTGCTTGCTTGGACTTGTTTGCAGTACGAAGTACTACACACGGGACAAACAAGAAGAAAGTAAGAAGAGAGAAATGAAGAACTAAAACCAACACAAAGAATGCTAATCATGTGCCTTATGACTGTGCTATGGATATCTTCCATAAGAGTTGGGTCAGCAGGTGCTTGAGATGGCTGTGTAGATGTATCAGTTGCTTCAAATATAATAATTTCCTTTTGCTTCAAATAGTTTTCATTGGCAAGTTTCAGCGTATTACTAAACATTGTGGTATAGAATTTACTCTTTTATTAATAATGTAATTGTTGGTGTTTGAAAGAAGGTTAACATTGGAATTGTTCGGTATAAAAATTTCAGGTTGAACTTTGTGGCATTAGTCTTGTTGCATCTCTATTCTACTGCAACAAAATCTGATCAGAAAGTAGTAAAGGGTTGAATTCATCTGTCTGAGCCCATGGGATGGCAGCTTTTTTTGTCCCTTCTACCTAATTGCAGAAAAAAGTCCATAAGGTTTGAGCTATTTTATTTCCTAAAATATTTTTTGCTCAATGGTATTTTGCATTGTACTAATTGCTTTCTTCCCTAATATTCTCCTGCTGGTTGTTGAGGAAAATGGAATAAAAGATTAGTGATGTCAAACTAAAAGATAAAGCTGAACTATGGAGTTTCAACTGTCAACCATTGTACCTTGGTGAAATGCACATATTTACAGTTGTACTGTGGAAAGTTATACGTGATGTGCTTATGAATCCTACATAAAATAAAATTTTAAATTAAAAGTTGTGGCTGCTTGAGGAGAAAAATTCTTGTAAGTATGATCCTCTATCAGTGGAACCAATTTGGTGGCCGATTCCCCCCCCCCCCCCCCTCTCTCTCTATATGTTGTGTCCACCATTTTCAATCATCTTTATAAAACTTCTCTCGTTCCCTGACATTTCTTGTGCTTGTCTCTAATTGTTTTATATTGTCTTCATTGTTCTGATCCATTTTTATATATCTTCTTTAAATTGGTCCCTCATATTTTCTTGACATATGCTTCTCTGCATTTAGGTAATGCATGGATATAAGTGAGCGTTGCTTAATTTTAGCTATTTAGGAACATCTTGCTTGTCCATGCATGATATTCCTTGTGGATTTTTCTTCTTTTTAAAGGCGAATGATATTCATCCTCCACTTTTAGCCTCTCAACATCCCCTTTATGAGAGGCTAAAAGAAAGAAAAGGGAGTGCGGGAGGCTTAAAGTGGATTGTGAGCATCACTTCCCAATAAAATTGATACTATTATGTATGTAACATAAATGTGTCGTGTAAATTAAAATTTCCAAACTAAAAGTAATTATTCTTCATAAATCTTGCTAACTTTAATAATTGGATGTTTTATATTTAGTGTACCTAGTCTTGAAGGTGGAATTTAACATGTTTAAATTTTGCAATTAATTTGGTTTAGCACTCAAGACATAATCAAGCGCATTGTTTATATGGAAAGCCTATCCTCCTACTTGTGATAGTGTCCAAATTTGTTGTGCCTTTGACTATGAACTTCCATGCATGGGTAAGAGTTGTTTTAATTGGACCATTTGTTCACCAAATTACATGGCAATAAGTTGAGGTTTTTAGTATTTGGTAGGATGAGAATAAGGGAAGGGGATGAGCAATCTTTGTTAGATCTTTGCTTAAGAATTGTTAAAATGAGTGATTTATTAAAAAAGAAGGAAAAAGACAGGAGAGTTAGAAACAGTTGGTTGTGGTAGGGCTTTTGAGGAGTAACTGGAGTTTTAATGGCAAAGAGATAAAGCTTTGTAAAATATTTATAGTTAAGAATATGGTTTCTAAAATAGGAAATGAATTATCAAAGTCTGTGGAGGCTAAATATAGACAACTTGTTGATTACGAATTCCATGACTATTTAGAATGAAGAGATGCAGATTATTTAGATTCTTCTGGGGATACTTTTTCCGGAAAATGACTAATCACTCTGATCCCTTACCTATATGTTGCCGTATGTCGGAGAGGGAAAGAATGATTTGCATCAAATCTTGGTGGGGCAAAGAGGCATTGTTTTTCCATTGAGAAATTTCTTCTCACCCCATCCCTGCCCCCATAGGGAGACGAGTTCTAACGTCTCCCGCCCCGTTCTCGGTAGAAAAGATAATTGGGCTATTCCACTGGTGGAGAAGATAATATAATCATGCATACAAGAGTGAGGAAGAAAGCAAGGGCCAAAGAATTAGAGAAACAAACCAAACAGATGGGGATTAAACAAAGAAAGAATTTCTATTTATACTAACTGCATTAATTCACTTGTTCCATGAAATTAACTTTTTGCCAAGAGTTTGCAGTAAATTGGGATTAAAGCTTCCTACAGTTCAGTTGCAAAATGAAGAGTCATTTGTAAGTGAACAAAGCAGACTGGACTACAAATAATGGAGCAAACAAGAAAATAGGGAAAGGCCATAAACATAAAAGCTTTAGGGAAAACGTTCTTGACTCATGAACTCATGAAAGGAGTAAACATCATCTTTAAACATTGAAACAGATTAGGGTAGAAGTTGATTAGAACCTAAAAACAAAAACATATTAGATAAAAAAAGAGAGACAAGGAGAGAGGACTCACCTCAAATGGCGATGTTGGCGGAGATGTTGAGTGGGAGGGAGACAGCGAGGTCAATAAGGAGAAGGACGGAGAGCTGGAGACTATAGAGGTGGAGTGAGAGAGATATGGAGACCAAGGTTTTAAATCGCGGTATCGGTCGGCGTAACAGTCGCGGTCGCGTATAATAGATATTGGGCGTATCGGTCAACCTGTAACAGGAATCGGGCGTCGTAGGCGTAAATTTTTTTCAAGCGCTAGCAAATGGCATAAAATTCATTGATACACATATTTTAACTTTATTTACTACAAATTGCATGTTTGTAGTTGTTTTTAATTGCTATTTGGATACAAAACATATTTTCTAGAATTTATACTGTTTTTAAAATTTAAAAAATACGATATTGTTGTATGGTAAAAGAATTTTACTAAGTATTTGTGATATTATACATACTAATTTAATTGATAATTTTTGATAACAAAAACAAGCAAAAAAATAATATTGATTGTGATAATTTCAATATCATGCATGATGCATACTTTAAAATTCTAATATAGTTAATACTAACAAATAACAATTCAACATTTTAACATATTATTATTACTAACAAGATATCATTTTAAAAGTCACATACTAATATTCTTTTAGTTTTTATATAAGTAAGAAAAACGACACCCCTCTCACATCTAGAAAGAATGGCGTGGTTCATAAATGTCATGATCATCATCATCATAAACTTGCTGGCGTGGTTGTCGTCTTTGGCGGTAACTAGAGGTTCTATCTCTAGTATCTATCGTATTACTACTACTTGAAAATTCAGGAGGCTGATTAGCATAATCATAAGGAATGGGCGGCCCAAATAATCCATAACCATACTGTGACGTATCATACTGAGAATAGTAAGTCATAGGTGGTTGATAATTAATTGCAGGAGGTGGATGATAGTAGGGAGGGGGTAGCGGAGGATAGTATAAAGATTGAGGCCCTTAAGGGTCCTGAGGATACATGGGATGTGGTCGTGGCCCTCGTGGATAATGATCAAGTTGTCTTCCAAATCCAAGCTCGCCAAATCGGTGCATAACAGGATGATTATCATAGTTGTCACGTGCCTCGCCTGATGATCGATGTCTGGGCCTTCGGGAGTGCATCAAATGAGTATAATCTCCAATCTCCTAATCATCACGAAAGGCATGCATCCCAAGTTCTCCACGAAAAGGTGTATTACCTCTATCGGTATCAGTATGTCTATATTTAGAGGGTTCACCATGTTGCCTATTACCAGCATTGCCTCTATCAGGGGGTGAGTTGGTATCAGTATGGCTGTTACTAAGTAGACTCAAACCACCGCCGCCACCGCCGAATGCACCTGTAGAAGGGCTATTTTGTTCAGTTGATGCTCGGTTGCATCATCATGATCATCATTATCATCATTAAGGTTCAACCAATCAGAATTATCTTGCCCATTTAATGTTGGTTGTTCCCTCTTGTAACCATAGAGCAAGTGGATCACCTTTTTCAAAGATGTAGTTAAAATTGATTGGATTGAAATGATCATCTATCTTCTTTAGACGCCTTGTAGCATGTCTGATTTTCAGTCGCACGTTATAGTACACATAGACAAATTTGTTTAACTTCATGTATTTTAATTGATTCCTTGTCTTAGTGTGGATGAGACTGGAAGTACTCTAATTACGCTTACAATTAGAGGCCGTTGTAGTTTGGCTCAATACTTTCACAGTAATTCTTTGAAGTTCAGGAACAGATGTATCATAATGGATCCACCATTCAGCTACATTAACCAAACTAAAAAAAATATGCATATTAGTAATAATAACAAATTGAGAAATATAAAAACTAATTTATAACGGTGGACTATTGTTGCATAACTTGCATTATTATATTACCAGGATTTGTATAATGCACGGCTCGCTGGACAATTACCGTACCAAAAGAATCTTGTTTATTTTGAAACTCTAAAATCTATTAATATTGTCGACAATAGCATTAGTATTATTATCAAAATATCACTTACTATTATTATTTATTACTTGATTTAATATGATAATTAAGTAATTAATTTACTTAATTTATAGCTCTAATTTGATTGTCAATGTCAGGCTCCAACATTTGTATAACATTTTTGACACCATTCATAACTTCCGTGTGGTTGGAAAAACCTTCTCCGTATTTAAATTGTGGATTGAAAAAATAGCCTGTCAAATCAAATGATTCAAATGTCAATGACATTTCAATTTTCAATTAGCTATTGTAAATATTTAAGTCAACTCATCAGCTGTATGGAAATCGTAGTACAGTTGAAAATTCTATCTTTTATCAATTATTTTTCAATAATCCTTGTAGTACTGACAATCGTTTTGAATTCTGAGTTTTGCCATATCCATAACTTCATAAATAAAACCCATGGTAGGTTTCTCATCGCTATCTACCAGTCGAAGTACCTTAACAATGGGTTCTTGCACTTTCAAAATTTTATTGGCTTTAATCTAGAAATCGCTATCTATCACCTTCTTTTACACTTCACATCCCTTTCCATGTCTGTCCTTGCCCTATTTAAAATTTCTCTATTCGTTAGAATGGAACATCTCTTGCAAACCATTCTTGTGTTTGACAAGGCTTTCTAATATAATGAAATTTGTAGCAAAGTGCTTGATAGCAGGGCGTAGAAATTTCCTATCATTGGTAAATTTCTTCGTTAAATTCACCAGCCAATGTATTGGTAGATGAAGCTGATGATTTCTTTGGCTTCATTTAACACTTTTGCCACACTATTTTTCTTGTCAATTTCATTCAATATGAGATCAATACAATGAGCTGCACAAGCTGTCCAATACAGATGCGGCCTCTTCTCCATACGTTTTTTCCCGCAAGTTTCAAAGCAGCTTCGTTATCCGTCACAACTTGTATCACACATTTTTCTCCAATCTCATCAATAACTTTGTCGAGTAAGCTCAAATAGCGCTCTGATGTCCCGCTAGACACATCTGTGGCATCAATAGACTTGTGAAAAATTGTTCCTCGATTGCTGTGAACTAGGAAATTCATTATGTGCTTCTTAGTAGGCCCTGTCCATACCATCACACATTATTGCTACGCCTCTCCTCCCAAACAGGCTTGTGGGACTCAATCCACTTTTTGATTAACTTATATTCCCTAGGTAAGTAAACTTTAGTTACCTCATATAAAGTAGGGAGTTTCACATTTGGTTCTACTTCTCTGTCAACATCTAACATTGGTTTAAACCAAGGATTGGGAACTACATTGGTTGAATGCCGACCATAGATGATGAATTGATTAACTGCCCCGCCTAATTTTGTCCTCAAAGTCTTCACAACTTTTGTAGGCAATTTTTGTTACTTTTGTTTACCTCGATGTAACATCGGATCCATTGCAGCTAATCTCGCTTTTGGTGTGTTTAGATTTACCTACTTCTGTCTGTCACCAGTACTACTACTTTCTCGAACACTAGCAGATTGACGCACCAATCCTGGTAAACTTGATACTCCTACTGGACCTGTCCTACTACTACTTCCTGTATCATATCTCTGCCCAAAACGTGCTGCAAACCGCAAACCTCTTTCTTTTCTCTCGCTCTCTATACTCTCTTACACTTTCTCGCATTGCTATAGTCATTTTAGGATTTTCATTATCACTAGAAATATTAATACATTTTCTACCATATTCATCATCATCATCATCATCACCATACTATCGTTGAGAAGCTCTAATTTGTGCAGCTAATTCTTTCCTTTGCTTCTTTTTGTCAATTTGTTTCTCTTTTTGGCTTCAGAGGTGTCTCATCATTTCTTCTCTAATTTTCGTAAACACATTTGGGCACGGTTTAATTTGTCCCGTCAGATGAGCCAAGTGTTGCTTTAATCTAGTTATTCATCCAGTAACCAACCTTCTACATAATTTGCAATACAGTTAATGCATGTTATTTGACACTGGATCTACAAAGTTCTATCCAATATCGTCACTAGGCTCTGTCTTTAAATTTTCACGTGGCATTATGGTTTTATTCATTTTGCATTAATATTTTATATATTAAATTAACAACATAAAATTCAAAAAAACACAGTAATAATATTTTACGATTTTTATATACCATAAACAAAGTTACTAAAGTAATATTTGTATTACAATTCAACTCATTGATGGGACAGTTGTGTTTTTAATTCAATGGCTCTAATTTTCTCTATGTAATCTAACGGTTCAAATGCAAACCCAATTCTCTCCCATCTCAGATCAGTCCGCCTCTCCTTTAATCATCCAATGGCTCATGTTTCTTCCAACCAATCCAACGACCATGACTCTTCTCTCCTCTCTCTCTCTACTGTCACACGCCTCTGTCACGTCGCCGGATTCCTTAGACGCTCTATGTGCTTCTCAATGGGCACACTCTGTTCTCTCTCTCACTGTCGCCATCCTCTCACTCTACATCGCTTCTCGATCGCCGCCTCTCCGATCTCAATCGATGCCTCTCCGCTCTCGATCGGCACCTCACCGCTCTCTTTCTCCCGCACTAGATCTCTGCCGATCACTGCCGTCCTTCTCTGATCAGTTGATTTCTCTCCCTTCATCACCCCAAAAGCCACCATCATCGTTGTGCCGCCATCTTCACCCTAGCGCCATCATCGTTCTGCTTGATCAAAGTAAAGGTTTGATTGGTAACATTAAAGGCATTGTTGTGAACGATAATTTTTTTTCCCAAATCTGAAATTTTTTTGTTCGCTCAACTTTTTTGTTTGATCTTCATTTTTTTTAAGGATATTCGTATTCTTATTGGAATGCTTCTGATTTGGGATCTATTCGTTGCCTTGATAATTGATTTCTAACTTTTCTAGATCTGGGTCCATTCGTTGCCTTGAATCTATTTGTTTGTCTGATAGAAATGGAAAATCAAAGGAAAAAAGATGGTAGTAAGAGTTAGGGTTGATTACACTCTTTTCTTAATTTTTTAGCTACTGAAATCTGATTTGGTGTATTGATGTATTGATCCGGGCCAATGTATCTTTTTCGTCGAAGCATCCTCTGTTAAACTTTCTCTTTTTCTATTTTTCTTGACAGCTCTTCAATTTTTTCTACTGCATAAATCAGGTCCAAGACCAGGTTCTTTCAATTCCATTAGCATAGCAGCAACTTCTTCCATCCATCCTTGCTCTCCATGTATGTTAATCATAATATTACAGGTATAGTCGTCAGAAGCACAACCACTTTACCTCATTCTTTGCAGAACCCCTATAAATTTCTCGATTTCGCCTTCTTCACCGTGTGCATCCAACATAGAATTGTAGGCTTCAAGAAAAACTGAAAAGCCATCAAATTGTATTTTTCTGACAGTTGATGCCATGTTCCCTAAGTACTTACTCATGCCCAGCATTTATGGAAAATAGGGGCTTTGAAAAAAAAAAGGCCAATATGTGAAACGATGAGCGTATAGATCTCGATTGTATAATAACTGATTATTTAAGCATAACATATTTTATGGTCTGGAATGTCTAGGTGATGGTTGGCAATTTTTTTGAAAACAAAGCATAGACGAATATTAATTTACAAGTATATTTTTTATAACCAACTTGGGTTATTGGTTTTAATTAGGTTAATGCTAGGATAATGATTAGTTTTTGTTTAAATTAGGTTGCTTGGGACGGTGGGGTTAAGAAAATGTTTTCTTCCTTTTGTGAAAACTCAAAGCAATTTTGATTAACCTTAGAATGTTGGAAATAAATGTTTGTTTTTTCTTTTCTTTTCATATTTTTTGATAGAATATACGTTGTGTTAACACTTGGTAGGTGCTAACTACAATTGTTTTGTGATATTTGTAGTGCTATGTGTCTCATTAAGGCATCTTTTAAGTTTCTATTGAGAACAATTGTGTTAAAAAGCATCGCAATTTTTAAATTACTCCCTGGTTTTCTCTCAATTTTGAGGACATCTCAACAGTTTTGGGTACTCATTTTCACTTTAGGAACAACGGTTTTACGGTTTTTGGTACTCATTTTCACTTATTTGATTATCTTTTTGGGTTTTCTTTTGCTTTTAAAGTTTAATTTTTGTGATTTGAAATAGATCGATTGAGTAATAAAGTTCTATTGGTTGTAGCATCTTTATCAACTTCTTCTTCGAGAGATTCTCATAATAAAATGTTTTTTTTTCATATGACATTTGTGTAGATGTCAAGAATCTAACCAGTAAATGAAATGAAATAAATAATTTCGTTTTTACTTCTACTATATTTTTTTATTTTTTTACCTTGATAAATTAACAAACTAATAAATTTGCATTTTTAATTGAGTGTCTTGAAATTGACTAATTAATTATTTATTCAATCTATATTATAATTTAGCTCATTGATGGGACATATATGTATTTCATCCAAAGGCTAATAATCCTTTAACCAAATCTATCGGCAGGCTAGTGAGGCAAGGAGAGTGTGAGGCACAGGATTTTAATCCAAAGGCTATGTTCGTTCCAAACTCATCCAACGGGGGAGGCGTGTGAGGCACACTAGCGGTGCCGTGGAAGAGCAAACACAGAGAGAGGAGATTGGCGCCTCTGATGATCGGCGCCTTTGAAACTAAGTTACAGAGAAAAGATCGGTGCTTCTCTGACACTGCCGCCGAACGTCGCCTCACCTCTGCGCCTCTGACGATGGCTTCTCTTGCCTCTCACTCTCTCGCGCTTCTCTTGCCTCTCTCTACACATCCGACGCCACCATCCTTGGTTTTCTTCCTCTCTAAAAAAATCTCTCTTTCTCTCGCCTTCCCGCTCTCCCTCTGCGTATCCACCGAAACCACCATTTTCAATCCCCTCTGCTGCAGGTTGCAGCCAGCCATCAAGGCATATCTGTTCCTTTTTTTCCATTTAACAGATCTGAACTTCCATTACAGATTTTTATGTTTGTTTTGGTATAAATACAAGGCGTATCTGTTCCTTTTCTTCCTTTTAACAGATCTGAACTTCCATTACAGATTTTTTATGCTTGTTTTGGTATAAATACAAGGCGTATCTGTTCCTTTTCTTCCTTTTAACAGATCTGAACTTCGATTATAGATTTTTAGGTTTGTTTTGGTATAAATTCAAGGCGTATCTGTTCCTTTTCTTTCTTTTAACAGATCTGAACTTCCATTATAGATTTTTAGGTTTGTTTTGGTATAAATTCAAGGCATATACGGTGCCGTTTGGTAACGTTTATATTTTCTGTTTTCTGTTTTCTGTTTTTGTTTTTAAATTTTTCGTAAACTGTAAACGAAAACATGTTTGGTAAGGACCCATTTGGTAACGTTTACAGTTTTCTGTTTTTATTTACAAAAAACAAAAAACATGTTTTTGTTTATTTTTATAAAAAAATAAAAACAAAAATATGTTTGGTAACATTTTAAAAAAATATAAACGAGGAAGAGAGAGACAGCGGCGTGAGAGAGAGAGAGAGAGAGAACAGTGAAATGAGAGGAGGAAAAGGTCGCCGGAGCTTACCGGCGGCATTGATGGTGGTCGTTGACGAGGGAGACAGCGGCGGCGGTGGCTGGCGGCGCTAGCAGGGGTGGCTCACGACGGCATTGTGGTGGCTGGTGGTGGTTTGCCGCGTGAGAGAGAGAGAGAGAGAGCACAGTGAAAGGGGAGGAAGAAGAGGTCGCCGGAG
>JAOTRH010000024.1:1583546-1623997 GCA_034768845.1 Heliamphora exappendiculata | reverse complement strand
AAATCCCTACAACACCCTCGGTAGGCGGCGAATCATTCTTAAGGAAACTGCGATTGCAGGACTCGGTTTGCAAATTCCTTTTTTATTATTCCTGTTATTTCATTCTCTGTAAATTTCAGATTTATGTGATTTGTTGAAAGCTTAATAAAGATGTATTTTCTGGATCCCCGAACATGTATTTTATGCCGGCGTTGGAAATTCTCCCAGCAAACACTAAATGGGTGTTCTTCCATTATAAAACAGTAATGCTATAAACCCATAAATAAAACCCAGAAAATAATCTGGATGGTTGAGATTCATTGAAGTGTGTTCCACGTCCTATTAAATGTGAATCTCAACCATCTAAATTATTTTCTGAGTATTTTTTTAAATTTTATTTTTAAATTTATAGTATTACTGATTATAAAATAGTGTGTATATATATGTGTGTGTGTGACTTAGAAAGTTCTATTCGCATTTCACAGAAACAATAAAGAAGAATAAAGCAGGAGATGGGCTGTGCAGGGATTGAGAGATAAGAGTCTCAGAAAGAAGGTTTGAAAAGTGCTAGCATTTTCAATTTTATGTATACTGGCTAGCTGTTTTTCTTCTGTCCCCAAGTCCACAATACATTAATATATATTGGTCATGTTAATTATTGTTCACACCTCGATGGATAATAAGGTAGCGAAGACATTTTTTTTTAATATTAATATATTTTTTTAACATTAAACTTATTATTTTTATAAATATTAATGAATTTTGTACAGATATCTGTATAATTTTTATCCATTATTCGCTATCTTGGTAATTCGCATTTTGCATTTTCCCTAAGGGTATTCAATTGAATATCTTGAAATTCTTATATATGTATATAAAATTTGAATTTGTATGAACAATTTAAAGGCTTAAACATTATATTATAAAGTTTGAACTCCCTGTCTAAATACTTAAATACTCAATTTAATTAAAATATTAACAAAGTTGTGTTATAAATACTTCAAAAAATAACAAGTTGTGTCATCGTGTCATCATCATATTTAAAGAAATATTATCCTTGTTGTTGCATGTGAAACTACTTATGGTATAATTAAATATCGGAATTTTTTTTTTTAACTTTAGTTGACAAGTCTCATGATATATCATCCAAAAAATAAATATCATAATTGTGCGATACGTGGATAAAAAAAAATTGCCACATAGAGATTTAATTTCATAGTATTATTCAGTAACTAATTCTATTATTTTATTTTTTCAAATCAATCGTGCCACTATGTTAAAGAATTAGTTGAATTTATATAAAAAATTTAAAAGTTAATTTGGGCACCAAATTTTTAAAAATTTAAAATTTAAAATTTTGACTGCCTACCCTATATAATATTTTTGGGACTAAGAAAACTAAACAAGAATGGATGCAAAGCTTTTCTCTTTTTTGGCTCAAAGAGCTTTTTTTTTTTTTTTTTTTTTTAAGTGGATAAGAGCAAGTTGGCAACTTGGAGTCTTGGACCATGCAAATTGCAATTGTAGGAACACTGGGAGTAATATTATAAGGATTTTGGTTACCACTTAGCTAGCGCCTAGCGGGGCCAATGCTCACACACAAAAGGTAAAAGAGTATTTAAGACGAATACTAAAAAGAGTAGTTTGGTGTACGAAATTCTCACGTATGTAGAGTTTGGAGAGAGGATGAACTACGATGGATTTATAATACGTAATTTTACTTTACATTCGAAAAAAATTATTTTCACGCTTAAAATTCGTGACTTCCATATCATATGACGATAACTCTATTGTTGCACCAAGAGGGTCGGCCACCCCATCTGCCCTTGCGTTCGTTTTGCATAAAATCACGAAATGACAATTCAAAACTTGTTGGATCACAGTTTCAGAAGTTACATTTGGCTCGGGCTTAAAGTTAGATTTTTAATTTTTTGTTTAAGATCGTAAAAATAAAGTTAATTGTCAAATTAAAATTTTTTTTCTCTCAGTATGGTAACTTAAACTTACTTTTTAACCAAATAATTTTTTTACTTATTTAGTTTAAAGAAAAAAAAAACCAAAAACTTGAGTTGAAGTCAACCTGCCAAACGAAGCTAAGGAAAAAGGAAAACTCAAGGTATTTAATTAAAAGGGATAGAACTATATGTCATAATTGAGGAGGGCGCCTTTGTCGGCATTTCTGCTTCAGAATGTATATTAGGGTCTTGTTTTGAATAATGATTTATTTGTGTATTTTATTTTGTTTACTTTTATTTTTTGTGAGTTAATTTTTATATTTTTTAGTCATAATTTTTTACCTTTTTTGTTTTTTTTTTTATCGAAATGAATCGGAATAAACAATTCTTTTTGACTAAAAGATAAAAATAAGTTTAGAAATACGAAAATAAACTAATAAGCCATGTTTATTTTTGCTTCTTTTTATTTTTAGTAATTTTCTTTTTTATCATTTTATCACATTTTTATACTTTGTCAATTTTCCTCTCCATGACAAACTAAGAAAGTAGAAGAATTGAGACCGGAAGATTCAAAAAAAATTTTAAAAAAATCTCCACTTATAATTCAAACAAAGCCCAAGGTGATTCACGTACCGTCATTTCCAATGATTTTATTTTATTTAGCCTGGATTCTCAAAAAAGTCAATTTTTCTTATTAAAAAATCAACTTTTAAGCCACACTGTTTCATTTTCTAAAAACACTAACTAACTTCTTTTTATATCTTAATCCAATAAAAAAAGCCTATACACATTCTTAACACCCTAATTTTTTTGAACTAAAATTACTATAATATTCTTAATTAAAAATGACAACTCTCTTCACACAAAAAAGTCATGCCAATAATCTCAAACAGTACAATTTAAAAGTAAAAAATAAAAGTATATTAGATATTTTAATAAAAAATAAAAAAGCTACTATAAAAAATTATTCTAAATACTCTAACTTTTTTTTTTATTTCTTATTTTTCTAAAAAAACTATACATCTTAAGAGCTAAGGGCCCGCTTGGTTGTATTTTTTAAAATTGTAATTTGAAAAGTGTTTTTGAAAAATGAATTTAAAAATTATTTTCTAAATTTTTGAAAAAAAAAATTACATTTGGTGTACTATTTTTAGAATTCCAAACACAAACCTAAACCCTAACCCTAACCCTAACCCCAATTTCAACTCCAGCGACACCCAATTTCAGTTCGCGACGACGGCGCCAGGGAGTATCATAACACCAGTTCGCGACGACAGTGCTGGCGACACCCAACCCAGAGCTCGCACCACCGCCGACGAGTACCAAAAAAGAACAGAGACGACGAACGACAACAACGACGAACGACGAATAGAGGCGCATGAAGACAACACGACAAACGACGACGACGACGACGACGACGACGAACGACGAACAAAGACGAACGAAGACTACACGACAAACGACGAGTAGCAAAAGAAAGCTCACGACGGCGAGACTTGGACGACGACGCTTCGCGACGACGACGAAGTCAGTGTTTGATTTGGACGATGGCGAGACTTGAACGACGACGATGCTTCGCGACGGCGAGACTTGGACGATGACGGCGAGACTTGGACGACGAAACAAGTGTTTGATTTGGAAGGACAAACAAGAAAAAAAAAGAAGTAAAAACAACTTTTTGTTGTTTTAAATAATCAGTCAGTTTTTTATTTAGTTTTTTTGATTTTTTTGAACATATTTTTGTAAAAATTGCTAACAAACGTGATTCCATTTTTTTCAAAACAAAATGCTCCGAAAATTGCATTTAGAAAACTGTACCAAACGGGCTCTAAATTTCTTAAACATCTCAAACAAGCTCTTAGACATGATGTACATGGCAGTTTTCATTTTTTTAATTTAAAAAATGCTAATTACAAAAATCAAATTATGTACACTTTTGATATATTATTATTATTATTATTATTATTGGAAGTATATCAACCAATGAAACGATTTAAAATGGTGGTCTAAACAAAGGTATAATTAGAGTAGTTATTGTTTTAAAAAATTAACAGAGTTTTTTTTATATAAAAAAACTCTTTATATGCATGCATTGGTTTTAACGAATAAATTTGCTGATTTGTTCAAGAAATTGTTAATAAAAGATTGTCAAAGTAGATCTCTCTTATTAAACAATTATATATTTTTTTACTATTCAAAATCGATCAATATCAAAACATACATTATTGTCAAAATTTATACTGTTATCCTATAAATCCATAAAACGCATTTATAAATTTATTATATAATATAGATGTCAAAAATCTAATTATTAAAATGAAATAATTTTGATCTTTTATTTTGTTGTCTCTCCTCTTACACGTTCTTCTTTGTAAAAAAGTAAATTAAAAATTAATTTTTTATTACTTTTTTTTTTCCTAATTCAATGAAAAAAATAATATAAATTTTAATTTGTTAATTTTTTCACTTCTAAATTTTTAGAATTGAATATCTATCTATTATACAATATAATACTTTTGATGTGACATTTTTGTAGGCACCAAAAATCTAATCATTTAAATGAAACAAATGATTTTGTTTTTACTTTTATTATATTTTTTTATTTTTTTATCTTTACAAATTAATAAACTAATAAAGTTGTATTTTTAATTAAGTGTCTTAAAACTGGATAATAATTAATTATTAAATTATTGATAAGTTATCATATTTAATGTGACTTTTATACGGTAATCTAACGGTGGACAGAGTTTGAAGCAAAAAACGATTTCGATTGCATTTGTATTATAAAAGTAGTTCATACATTCTGGGTCGAAAAAAAAAGTTATTTACGTAGTTGTGTAATCATAACAAAGCATGAACTTTTTTATTTATGGTGATGGCGTTTAAATTTTTTTCGGTACTCTTGGTACTTTAGTTTGTTATTTCGCTTAGTAATTTTTTTATTTATTAATATCAAAGTTGATTGAGGTCGGAATTCTTTTTATTTTTTCATATAAATTATTTTTTAAAAAATAAAATTTAAAATTAAATATTAAAATGCATAAGTAATCTTAAAACAAAATAGTGTGAGTGCTTTTAGGCACAGGTAATCCATAATTTATTTACAATTCAAAATAAATGATTCAGATTCACTTAGGTCCTATTTGGGCAAAATTTCGATTGTTTTGTTTATTTTTGTTTATTTTTTTTGAATTTTCGTCTTTTGACTAAATAGATTAAATTTTTTTACCTTTTTGAATTGTCTCGATAAGATGAATAGGAAAAGTACAAATTTTTGATCAAAAAATAATTTTTTTTTACTAAAGACGAAAATAAGCAATATAAGATTTGGCTTATTGGCTTATTTTTGTTTATTTTTTTCTTTTTTTAACTTTTTTTAAATATTTTGATAAAAAAGAATTTATTTTTTCAAATCATTTTAATGAGAAAAGTTGAAAAGAATCATATTTGATTAAATGATGAAAAAAATTCACTAAAAAAAGCCGAATAAAATAAATAAGGGTAAATTACACTAATCTCTCCTGAGATTCACGAAAATATCAACCACTTCTCTTGTAGTTTCTAAAATGTTATTGATCTCCAATCGAGTTTAATTTTTGTATGAAATTAGTTCAACCGTTAAATTTTCGTTACTAGTTAACGAAAATTCCCAAAATCACCCTAAAACCACTGCACCCCTAAACCCACCAAAAACCACCGCCATCGCAAATCACCACTCCAAATCCACCGAAAACCATCGCTAGAGCAGAGAAAGAGGGACGAAGAGAGAGAGAGCAGAGAGAGAAGAGAGAGCGAGAGAGCATAGGGAGATAGAGAGAGAGGGGGGGGGGGGGGTAGAGAGCAGAGAAAAAAGAGAGAAATGGCCAAGATAGGAAGAAAGAGACGATAGAGACTGTCAAGTCCGACGATGACCGGCGATGGTGGTCGGAGAGGTGACGGTAACTGGAGACCGAAGGTGCAGGGCGCTGGTAGTGAGGGTTTGGTGGCGTTTGGGGCGGCGGTTTTGGGTGGCGGTGGTTTTCGGTGGATTTGGGGCGGCAATGGTTTTGGGAATTTCCGTTAAGTAGTAAGTAAAATTTAACAGTTGAACTAATTTGATGCAAAAATTAAACTCAATGGAATGTTAGTTACATTTTAAAAATCAAATAGGAGGTGGTTAATATTTTCGTAAACTTCAGAAAATGTTAGTGTAATTTACCTAATAAACATATAAATAATTATCCCAAACATGGCATTAGAGTATGACTACCATTACAAACAGTTTAATTCAAATAATTTATTTTAAATTATAAATAAATTTATAAGTATTTACGTGGTGTGTCTTTATTAAAGTAATGTCCATTTGAAAGCTTCTTTAGTCGTGCAGATAAAAGATAAGTAGTGGATATTTGTTTCCATTAATTATTCAAGGGCAATCTCTTTCGACCAAATCCGATCTCAAATTATTAAAGTGCAATGTAATAAACAAGTTTATTACATGCCAATTGATGTTTGATTAATTTAATCTTTTATATAAATAATTTACTAATAAATTTTATAATATAAATAATTTAAATTATTGAGGTGAATCTAACGCGAGTACCATAAGAGAGAAATCATGAATGCCTCTCCATTTGATTTTTTATGTCATAAAGTGTTCGAGTTAATTTACGCGTATGTTAATCGAATAAAACAATTTCCGTCGAGATTGATAAGAAAAATAGATAATTAAGTGACTGTATTGAGATTCTATGCTTTATTTTAGAACTTTACCGAAAGAAATTTAAAATTTAAAAGATTGAACAAAAATAAAAAGAAATTTTATTGCTAAAGAAAATAAAAATGATCTTACAATAACAAAAATGAAAGTATAAGAATTTTGACAAATTTAAAATAACTTTTGACAAATTTTAAAATAAGGAGGCTAGTGTCGGGTATTATGTATTCTTGATCTTTCACAGCTAGGCTTATTTATAGGCCTTCAAAGCCGTTCCCTCTAAAAATTCAGAAGATTAACTGCTTCTTCTCCTAAATTACTACTAATCATCTTCAACCGCTTTGTTTAGTGAGAATGCATAACGATTATATGCTTTAGTGAATAGTTACACTCTCCTTCTTTTGCTGGTTCATTGCCAAGTATCTCGCTTTAAATGCAATTATCTTAGTTTGTTAACTGTTCATTCATCGGAACTTTTTTATTTGACAAAAATTATAATAGACCTTATTTAATGAGAAACTATAGAGAGATCCTTATTGAGCTTGACGGGGCATTTAATATCTCCGTCGATATTTTTTTGCGAAATATGGTGTAAACAATGCATCTCAACTAATTTTGGAAAAATTAATTCCACCGTCTACTAGAGAGGCCCCAATTAAAACCAGTAACCTTCCATTGTTATGTTGATTATGCATTTTTTACAATTGTATCCACAGGTGTGTGTGTATATATATATATATATATCCAAACTGCATTATTGTATATGCTGATATTTTTTGTAACCAAAGGAGCAAGGAGACATCTCCATGCGTCATTCAAACTTTTATGATTGTTTTTTATCGGTCGATCATCATACTTTCATTCTTCCTTTTTTATTTATTTAAAATAAGTTGGTATCCAGGCCAATTTTTGTCAGAATTATAACAAATTTTACGAAGATTAATGAGGAACATGAATAGAAATAAAGAATCAAGAACAAAAATACAATAAGCAATTTACTTGGTTCACCAATAAAAGCTACGTCAACAGTTGTTGTAGTGTTTTTACTGTGACAAAAAAAATAAGAGATTACATCGGAATTATCTTAAGTTACAATTTATATAACTAGGGTTACAAGAGGACAGATTAAAACTAGTATTTTATTAATTATCTAATGGAATTGTTGGATATATATATATATATATATATATATATAGTCTCTTTTGGTGAAGGTTATACTAATTTATTAAGTTCTTAAGACAAGTGGCACACATTAAACTATATATTAACTTAAATAAAACCCGAATATCGATAATGTAGGCTCAGCTGACGATATGTATTATATTTTCTGAATGTCTCAAATAATTGACTTTTCCTTCATAAAGTTCAAGAACCATACAGATTATTTAATAGAGAGGTTTGTCAATGATGGTGAAAGAAGTTATAATTAATCATGATTTGCTGAACTCCTGAAAAAATGGCCTGTTTCTGGAGATATAATACATATCGGGTTCTCTAATATATAATATATATAAGTTCTCTAATTTTGAAGTTGTGTAGATTTTTTTATTTTCTAAATTATTCTTAATAACTGTATCTTTTTAACTCTTTTATTTTTCTTGAAAAAATCACTTTGGTTTAGTGTCTCGAATTTTGGTATTCATGCTTGGTAGGTCGACGTTCAGACAGTATTGGAGGACTGAAAAGTGGGTCGATATAAATGTAGGATCTTTGCAGAAGGCAGAGAAACTGAGATCTATTTAAGACGGATTGATCGGTTTAACAGACGGATCAATCGGTCTGGGTGCAGTAGTAATTTTCTGCGCAACAACTAAGATTTGTTTTGACCTAAGGGCTGCATATATAAGAGTTTTATATTTCATAGAAACCTTAAGATCGTCTATACACTTGAGAGGTTCAGTAGATAGGCTAAAGAGAGTATAGAGAGACGACAAAAGACTCAAATTTAATGCTACAGATACAGTGTGAGTGTGAGTGATAGTAATCCTTATTGATAATAGTGGATTCGTTTTTCTTGTCCTGTGGAGGTAGACAGTTAGCTGAATCACGTATATTTATGTTCTTGTGGGTGTTTTTCTTATTTACTTGCTTTGTGTTGATTGAAACTAACGTTCCTATTTTCGTTGCGTAGGGAATTTGAGCTTTTAAAATTCCAATACTGCTCAATTTCTCTTCCTCTCTCTCTCCAATAGGTTTGTCTCTCTCCTAAAAATATTTAAAATTTTTATATTTTAAAATAATTCGAATTGTATACGCATTGTGTGTACCAAGTTCTAGTGTGTGTATATATATATATATATATATATATACACAACATACAGAAACAGTGGCAGCAAACTTCAAACATCTTTCCGATCTTGTCACTTTTCCATTGTTAGACGCTTTGCAAATCTGTTGGCTTTGATTGCCAATAGAACAACAAAAAATCTGATTTTAAAGAAACAGTGGCAGCAAGACTGAAAGAAAGAGAGCAACAAAATTATTTTTATTTCAACTTTCTTTTTTTATTTTTTTATCTATATTCACAACATACAGACTCATTTTATATATAGCTAATTCAACACGAAAATTTTTAACTCTATCCTCATCAAACAATAAATGAGGGCTGTGATTTCAATTTTCAAGAGAACAAAAATTAGGAAGGAAACTAGAAGGCCAAAAGTCACTTTGGATCTTGCAATGTATAAGGAAGCTAAAAAAGAAAAGATACAAGGCATTAATTTTAACACTCCCCCTTAATGCCTTGTGACACCCAACAGTTCTCTAAGATATTGAAATTTGTCTCTTGAAAGAGCTTTGGTGAAAATATTCGCAACTTGGTCTCCGGTAGCACAATACTCGAGTTGAATCTCTTCACTTTCCACGGCCTCTCTAATGAAATGATGCTTGATGACAATGTGTTTTGTACGGCTATGATAGACAGGATTCTTTATCATTGCAATTACTGATTTATTGTCACACAAAATTGAAGTAACTTCTCCTTGTTTCTCACCAACATCTTCTAAAATTCTCCTAAGCCAAATTACTTGTGAAGTTGCCAATGATGCCGAAACATATTCGGCCTCAGCGGATGATTGTGCCACAGTTTGTTGTTTCTTGGACGCCTATGAAAACACACATGAGCCGAGGAAAAATGCATATCTGGAAGTACTTCTCATATCATCAATACATCCGGCCCAATCACTATCACACAATCTAACCAACTTTGCATCAACATTTTTGTTAAATAAAATACCAAAATCGAGCATACCTTGGATGTATCTCAAGACTCTCTTAGCCACATCAAAATGTGTTTGACTTGAATTTTGCATGAATTGGGATAGCAAACTTGTAGCATACATGATATCCGATCTTGTAGCCGTCAAGTACAATAAGCTTCCAACCAAGCTTCTATACAAAGATGCATCCACTTCTTTGCTTCCATCTTCTTTTGACAATTTCTCATTAGCAATCAAGGGAGTAGCAACCGGGTTGCAATATTTCATTTTAAACTTTTCAAGAAGAATTTTTGCATACTTCCTTTGGCAAATAAACACACTCTCCTTCTTTTGATGAATTTCAATACCAAGAAATAATGCAAGAGATCCAAGTCACTCATTTCATATTTTCTCATCATCTCCTTTTTAAAATCTTCAATCATCTTCTCATCATTACCGGTAAATATCAAATCATCAACATAGAGGGAAACAATGAGAATGTCGGTCTTACCTTGCCTTTTAACATATAAGGTTGGCTCACTTTTGCTTCTTTGAAAGCCTTTTTCATTAAAGTAAGCGTCAATCTCACTATACCATGCACGGGGTGCTTGCTTTAATCCATACAAGGCCTTCTTCAATTTGTACACTTTTCCTTCCTTGCCATCGACAACAAAACCTTGAGGTTGATCTACATAAACTTCTTCTTTCAAAGCACCATTCAAGAAAGTCGATTTTACATCAAGTTGGTGTAAGAACCATCCCTTGGAAGCCGCTAAAGCAATAAGAACTCTAATGATGTCAAGTCGAGCCACTAGTGCAAAAGTCTCGTGAAAATCAATTCCAGGTTGTTGTGAATACCATTTTGCCACAAGTCTTGCTTTGTTCTTTTGAATTGAACCATCCGGGTTGAGCTTTGTTTTGAAAATTCACTTCACACCAATTACTTCTTTGTCTTGTGGCCTCTCTTCCAATTCCCAAGTTTCATTCTTCTCAATCACTTGAATTTCTTTTTCCATAGCTTTCTTCCATGCTTATTCTTTAATTGCTTCTTCAAAACTTTTCGATTCAACAAAACAAAAATTACAACTTGCATAAACATCATCAAGACTTCTCATTTTCCTTGGCGTTGAACTTGGAGATGCAAAACTTGAGCTAGAAGGTGAAATTGGTGGTGAATGACTAGGGGACATTTGTTGTGGAGCTTCAAAGACCCAATCACCTTCATTTCGTTGAGTTTCCGATTCTTCATTAAAAATAATAACTCGATCTTGAACTTTGTTGCCCTTCTAATCCCAAGAAGCCTTTTCATAAAAAATAACATCTCTACAAATAATCAATTTATTTATCTTCAAATTGTAGAGTCTATATCCCTTTGATTGGGAGCTATAACCCACAAAAATACATTTCTCACTAGATTCATCAAGTTTCTGCCTTACTTCTTTTGGAACATGGGCATAACAAATGCAACCAAACACTTTGAAGTGATTCACATATGGCTTCCTTCCACTCCAAGCTTTAAATGGAGTTTTGTCTTCTACGGCTTTTGTGGGACATCTATTCATCAAGTAAACAGTCATATAAACGGCTTCACCCTGAAAAGATTTAGGTAGCCCCTTTTCATGTAGTATTGACTTAGCCATTTCTTCTATGGTTCTATTCTTTCTCTCCGCCACTCTATTTTGTTGAGGAGTGTACCCAACGGTTAGTTGTCTTTCCATGCTAATGTCTTCACAAAATTTGTCAAATGCATTGGAATTATACTCTTCACCTCTATCACTTCTTAACACTTTTAAAAAATATCCACTTTGCCTTTCTACTAGACTTTGAAACTTTTTTAAGATAGAGAAAGCGTCGAATTTATGTATCATAAAATACACCCAAGTCATTCTTGTAAAATCATCAACAAAAATAAGAAAGTACTTGTTACCTCCATGAGTTGGTGTCTCCATAGGCCCGCACACATCGGTATGAACAAGCTCCAATGGTGCTTTAGCTCTCTATACATTCTCTTTTGGAAATGCCTCATGGTGATGCTTTCCAAGTGCACAACCTTCACAAACTTCCTTTACCTTTTGAATGGTTGGCAACCCATAAACCATATTCTTTTGTTATAGATTCTTCAAGCTTTGAAAATTCAAGTGCCTAAATCTTCTATGCCAAAGCCATGATTCATCAAGAACATCCATCTTCAATGCCACATTTTTTACATATTGGAGTGCGAGAGGAAAGCTTATATTTTTCTCCATCATAATCTTTGCCACAACTTGATTTCTCCTCCTTTTGTCATAAATCTTGCAAGAGTCTTCTTCAAAATGAACAAAATACCCGTGCTCAACTAATTGCCCAACACTCGACAAATTTTGCTCCAAATTTGGAACTAGAAGAACATCGGTAATAAATCTTGTACCATTATTTGTCTTTACAGCAATAGTACCCTTGCCCTTTGCTTGGACTAAGGCACCATTTCCCATCTTCACTTGAGGGTTGGAGGAAGTATCAATTTTCATAAAGATACTCTCATCTCTGGTCATGTGATTGCTACACCCACTATCAAGAAACCACGCATCATTCTTCTGCTCCAATGCCGATTGACAAGCATAAAATAAATTCCCATCACACTCTTGATCTTCGAAAAAATTAGCTTGTTGATTGTTGTTAAATCGACAATCCTTCTTGAGATGTCCAAATTTGTTACAATTGTGACATTGTAGTTTTCCATGAAACCAACAATCTTTATCAACTGTTTGCAAATTCCACACCTTTGTTGAGTGGAGTCTTCATTTCCCCTTCTTTGCAAATTATTTTTTTGAAAATTATTTCTACCTCTTCCTCTTGTATTTCTACCTCCTCTTCCATATCTTCCACCTCTAGAAAAATCTCCTTTAGATCGATCACTACTTGAAGTTTCCTTTTTATGGGTTTTGAAAGATTTAACATTGAGTTTAAATTGAAAAACACTTTCAAATGAATTCTCGGATTGCTTATTCAATCTCTCCTCAATTGTTTTAATTGAGGTCATCAATTCTTCAACACTCAAAGTGGCAAAATCTTTAGTGTTCTCAATAAACGCAACAATAAGATTATATTTTTCCGGCAAACTAATCAAAATCTTCTCAACAATTCTTTGATTAGTAATATTTTCCCCATAAATTTTTATTTGATTCACAATTTTCATAACCATAGAAAAATAATCTTTCAACAATTCAATATTTTTTCATCTTGATATTTTCAAAATCTCTCTCAAGGATTGGAGTTTAATGGATTTTACCTTCAAATTGCCTCTATACTCACTTTGAAGAATATTCCAAGCATCTTTTGCCTTTGTCTCGTTGATGATTCTTGAAAAAATTGTATCTCCAACTCCTCGTTGAATCTTGGAGAAGGCTTTTGCATTTTTCTTCCTTTGCTCCTTCAATAGTTGTTTTTGTGCATTTGATAAATTCTCCACGTTTTGAGGTTCTTTAAACCTTTCTTCAACAAACTCCCATAGATCTTTCGACATGAGTAGAGTTTTCATCTTTACACACCAAAAGTCATAGTTCTCACCATAAAGAGTGAAAATGAAGATTGTTGTGCTCCCATATTTTGATTGCTTAAACTTGCCATCACTTTAATCTTCACCGGGATTTGTTTTCCCGTCTCAAATTCAAACTCCCAACTAATTTTTGATCAACCTCGCTCTCTGATACCGCTTTGTTGGCTTTGATTGCCAATATAATAACAAAAAATCTGATTTTAAAGAAACAGTGGCAGCAAAACTGGAAGAAAAAGAGCAACAAAATTATTTTTATTTTAACTTTTTTTAAAATTTTTTTTATCTATATCCACAATATACAGAGACTCATTTTATATATAGTTAATCCAACACGAAAAACTTCAACTCTATCATCATCAAACAATAAATGAGGGCTGCAATTTTAATTTTCAAGAGAACAACAACTAGGTAGGAAACTAGAAAGCCAAAAGTCACTTTAGAACTTGCAATGTATATAGAAGTTAAAAAAAAAAAGACACAAGGCATTAATTTTAACAAAATCAAGGTGGCATAGATTAGCTAAATTTGGTTTGTCAATGGAGAATAATTGTAGGTGGAAGGATATTGCTTCTGCCTGGATGTAGTCTATTGCCTGACTACAGTCTATTATCCAATTTGAATGTAGGTCGTTTGGCCATTTTATTACCAAATAAAACTTTCCATTCTCCGGGGAAAAAAAAGAATAACTTAGGTTCTAATTGGCAATTAATTTAAAATTTAGTTTTATTTATTTATTTTATGTATTTTTAGTTAAAAAGTTAAATTAGATTTAAATAGGTTGTTTGGTAAATTAACTTTTAAATTGATTTTTTGAAATTAATTGATTGGGTAAAAAATTAATTTTTTTACTTTTTGTTCAAATTAAATAGTTTTACCCTTCTATATAATTGAAAATAATAATTATATATAGTTGGTAGTAATTATAAATAAGTTATGACTTAAGAATATTATTATTTTTTAAAATATAATGAGCATTTGAATTAAGTATTTTAGAAGTTAACATTTTGATTTAATTTTTTGATTTTTTGATTTTTTGATTTTTTGATTTTTTTGTAAAATAGAGTGGCATTTTTAACCAAAAAAAAAAGGAAGAAAAAAAACCTAAAAAACCCAAATGTAAGGATTGTCAATCAGGCTTTAGTAATATGTGAGCCCTGAAATTACGTCTTCAGTGCACAAACTTTTACTTAGCTTGGCTTAGTTTTTTGCTATTTAGGTTTTTTTTGTCTTTTTGGCTTTTTTTTTTTTTTATAAAAAAGTATATATAAAAAAGTATAAAAAAGCTAATTAATTATAATAGAAGGCCAAATAGATAGATTTTTTTAAAAAAAATTTAAGCAAAAAATCCTAAAAAAAGCTAAGCCAAACATACAATATGTTTTGGGAGACGCAACAACTTGAAAAAAGTTTCCATACATATTTAATTTTTTTAGAATGTATGGTATTCACTTATAAGATTTTATAATTAAAATTGTAAATATTTGTGATTAAAGTCATGAAATATCTAAAATGTCAATAAAAAGTTGTGGGACATAAATTATGTGATTTTTTATTATGAACTTTTATGGTTAAATTTATAATTAAGAAGAATTGTATTTGCTTGACTTATGAATTTGTATGATTTTTTAATTATGATTTTTGTTGTTTAAAGGAAACCTTGAAAAATATTGAGAGCACTTTTTAGTTGAAAATAGTATATCATATCAAATCATTAATTATGAAATATAATTATCATAAATGATAAATCAATTTAATTCGTACTGTTATATCTGACCAAATGATTATAATTGAATATATAACTTTCATAACTAAATTGTATATGTAATATGTATATGTGCATTCAATTTTTATAATAACATACGAAGATATAAATGTCCAAAAAAGTATTAAATATTTAAATAAGAATTTTATGAGATAACAGTTTACTACATGAGATTTATTCCAAAATAAGTCACCAAAATAGGATCATAGAGTAATTAACCTATTTTTTTTATATTTTGGTTATACTTTTGCTTTTTCAATTCATTTTAATATGAAGAGTTCAAAAAAGTATAATAATTTGCTCAAAAGATAAAAAGAATTTACTAAACATACAAAATAAGAAAATAACTCAATTTAAGGTCCAAGTGAGCCGGCTAAGGTAGCCTACTAGGTACGGTCATTATCTGAATTTAGAAGTTTTTTGTGTTCAATTCTTGCTGAAAGTACTCCAACTTAATCAAATACTTATTTATATTATTTATGAGTAATTGTAGGTATTCAAATATATGTCTTTTGCGAGTGAATCTCAAAGACCGTGCCTTTAGGGATGTATCGTGTCGGCACTTAGACTTTATGTTCTTTGACTAAGCATTAGCATGCTTAATTACAAAGTAATTAATTAATATATGTAAGTCAAAAAGTGCTTAATCTCAAAGTAATTATGCAACTAATCAAATGGGATTGATAAAGGTTTTGCTCGTCTTCGTATGATGAAGTCCTCCAATATAAAATGAGTAAATGAAATGAGTCACATGCGGGGAATCTCAGATTTGTACGTAAATGACCGGTTTAATCACGGTATATGTTGACCTTAATCGTTAATAAATCCTTAATTGGAGACAAGTTTACAGGATTAGCACTTAATTAATTAATTGTATTCTTGGATTTGATTCTTAAACTAAGTCTATGTTTGGATTAATTTTTTTTAGATTTTTAGATTTTTTAACTTTTTTTTTTATAAAAAATAGATGTAAAAATATATAGATAAAACCAGCTGAAATCAAACAAGTAAATTTTTTAAAGACTTTTAAGCAAAAAAATTCTAAAAAAAATTAACCAAAACATAGGCTAAGTCTACAAAAAAAAAAAAAAAAAAAACCTAAGGTTAAGTGAGCTCAGCAAATTTTGAATTTAGACCCTGGGCAATTATAGCTTTTTAGCATTTTAGTTAAAAACGTCAAAACGTCAAGGTTGTTCATTTAACAAAAAAAAATAAAAAATAAAAAAATCAAATCAAAATACAAGTTTTTTAAATATTATATTTAAATTTTAATAATTTTTAAAATATAATAATAGTTCTTATTCATAATTTATTTACTACTATTACCAACTATATATAATTATTAATATTAAACGTATATAACGGTAAAATTATTCATTTTGAATAAAAAGTAAAAAAAAAAAAACTTTTTATCCACACAACCAATTTTTAAAAAGTTACTTTAAAACTAAATTACCAAACAATTTACTTTAAATTTAATTTAATTTTTTAACTAAAAATAAAAAAAAAAACAAAAAAATTAATTTTTAAAATAATTACCAATCGATCCCTAATTGTTTTTTAATGGTCACTAATTTAAGTTTTTCGGATATTTTACCCACGTGTTAATTTCAGAACTTTGGAATTAATCCAACTTCACATAAATTGACAATTGACCTTCCAATGTGCTCTTAATCAAATAGGCTCATCAAATCAGAATTGTTGCATCTCAAAGAGACTCTATTCCGCTAGCTATTTCAATTTTTTTTACTAATAAAATATTTCACTTTATCAATTATATGTATTAATATATCATTTTGTGTATTTTATTTAGTTAAAATGTCTAAATAATGGTGGAATAGATGCATAAAAAGCTGACAAATTAAACAAAGTTTTTAATTTTTCATCAATTTTAACTAGTTAAAATAATACTAGTGGCTAATTGACAAGACAAGTTTTTATCTTTTTGACAAAAAATACAAAAAACTTAACATAAATTATTTGGTAAAAAATTAAATAAAAATAAAAATACTAATATCTAAGATACTCTATTCAAATTCTCATTTTATTTTAAAAAATAATAATATCTCTATTTGATAATTTATATATCAATGTTAATCATATATAATGATTATAATGAGTAATTATTGAGTGCTCCAAGAATATTTTATGAGAAATTTATATGGGGCTTCTACCTAATAAAGTGACGATAAATTTTGCGATGGGAATATGGTGATTCATTTTTGTTAGGTGACTTGAAAACAAATAGTAACTAACGTTGTGTAGATTGCGATAATTTATTTATTAAGAATATCAAATGGTATTATCTATATAGTACTTTAAGAGTACCTAATAATTTGCCTTAAATACTGTTCAATTTAGGAAAAAAATAATTTTTATTAAATTAATTAATTTTAAAATTAAAAATAATTTAAAGACTACTTTCAACTCAAGATAACTTTTTTACTAAAATAACATAAAAAAATATAATTAATTTTAAGCTAGTTGCAATCATAGCTGTTGTAATTTTTTTCTTAATGCAAAATAATTAAAAAAAAAAACTATTGTATTGCCAACAACCGGCATGCTTACTCATCCTAAATCATCACCAAAAAAAACCCACCTCACAAAAGTTGAAAAATGAAGAAACAAACAGATCCCAAAAAAATCCAATTCACAAAAGTTGAAAAATCAAGAAACAAACAAAAACAATCGGTGGCCAAACTAAAGTACAAAACTGTACCAACCAAACCACCAAGATGGGATTTTTACTTGATAAATTTATTATGGCCCAGTTTGAGATGTTTGCTTATTTGGTTTTTGTTTATTTTTGTATTTAGTAAATTTTTTTATTATTTAATTAAATTATTAATTTTGTGATTTGTTTAATTAAGAAAAATCAAAAAAGTAATTTTTTTATTAAAATATAAACAAATTCAAAAAAAACAAGAAAATAAGCCAATAAAACAAATCTTATATTGCTCATTTTTATCTTTTGATTAATTTTTTTATTTTTTGAATACATTTCATCAAGATGATTTGAAAAAATAAAAAATTTAACTCAAAAAAAATATTAAAAAAATAAAAATAAACAAAATTTCTAACATTTAGTCCAAAGAAGGCCAATAATTCTAATCTAAATTTTCTAGTATTTTTTTTTTTATAAAAAAGGTCTAAGTATGCGAAGTTAAATTATAGAAATAATCACCAATTGTTATTTTTTTAATTTTTTTTTTGAAGAAAGTATATTTTAAATGGTAAAAACAATAATCAAAGATTAATTTTGTAATTTTAGTCTGCTGTTTTTTTCAACTTCGTTACTGACAATTAATCACCGACCCATTAAACTATAGGCAGACACAAAATTGGTAATAATTATTGCATTTTCCTCTACTTTCTCTTCTGGATTCAGGATTTCAATTTCAATGATCCGAACACACCGGTCACCGGGTTTTGTTCAGATCCGAAACCACGACCCGCCACACCTTAATCTCCCCGTCAAAGCTCCCGCTAAATACCTTAATCCCCCCGCCGCCGGCTACTGTACCCTCCGCCTCCGGCACCGCCGCTAACGACTTCACCGGCTTTTCGTGCGCCTCCGACACAGTCAAGCAACAGAACCGTCCGTCGTGTCCCGGTCGCCAAATCCTCACCGTCCGATCAGCGGACCCACTGAACAACAACTCGGAGACGTTGATCAAACACAGAATCGCCTTCGAGTGTCCTCTCAGAGCGCCGGTGACCGCCATATAATTAGCACTGTCCTCTCTCTCCCAGATCAGGATCGAACGGTCACAGGCGCCGGAAAACAGAACCGTTCCTTCGCCGTTCAGTGCCAAAGCATTAACCGCGGATTTGTGCTTCTCCAAAGTTGCTATCAAGACGTGCTTTTTCTCTCCGGTGGGTCGTCCTCGTCCCCAAACCTTGATTCTCCGGTCGGCGGACGCGGTGTAAATCGTGCCGTCGGAAGAAACTGCGACGGCGTTAATGGCGTCGTCATGCGCTTTAACCGACTGTGTGCATTTAAAATCCGATACCCTCCAAATCTTGAAGCACTTGTCCCATGAAACCGAACACATCAAGCCGTCGGTGACGGCGAGTCCGGCCACCGCGTCGTGATGTTCGATCCAAAGCCGTCTCCTGTGTCGTCGGACGTTGACGTAGTCCGTCGGGAAAATGAAGTGGCAGAAGCGATCCTTCAGGGTGGGGAGGACGGCGACGAGTCGGTGTTGTTTACTAGCCGTTAACTTCCAGACTCGGATTTTGCAGTCTTGATGGCCACTGAAAACTCTTCCGTTTTTGAACGTAACAGATTTGACAGAACCAGACGAGGAATCCTTATCGTTGAATCTATCAACAAGTGAGTAGTTATCTGTATTGAAGACGTGGATTTCATTGCCGGCGGCGGCGTAGAGGAGGTTATGGTGGGTGGCGAGAAAGGTTATTGCATGGAGGGGGAAGGGTTTGAGGGAGGCGACGTGGTGGTGGGTGACGAAGAGGGAGAGGTGGAGGGTTTCGGCGGATAACTTCTGGAGGGAAGGCACAGATGGGAGGGTTTGAAGGGAGAGATTGGTGTGGAGGCTGCTGGAGGTTGATGATGAGCTAATTCCCGTCATATCTGAGCCGCTACTTGTGTCGAAATACAGTAGTTTCGGCGGCCGAGCTTCGGTCGGCGGCGGTGGTGTGGCGTCGGCGGCGGTGGAGGTGGTGATGACGGAGGAGCACGTTGATAACCAAGATCGGACCTCCATGTTCGCCGGAGAGAAAGATCGAAGAAAGAAATTTATTGTACGAAGAATCTGGAAATCAAATTGGTGAGGAAGAGCGAGTTATGAAGATATGTATGGAGATTCCTGGGATGAGATACGTTACGATTGATAAAAATGTGGAGGGATGACACTGGTTATATATACTATGTAGTGGCTGTGGTCACTAGGTGTGTAAAATGTGTATTTAAAAATTAAAATAAATTAAGAAATAAATAAAAAGATAATTTAATTTTAAAATTATGAATAATTATAAATTTTAAATTAAGTGATAAAAAATATAATAAATAAAATTAAATAAATTTATTTTGATATTAAAAAATTAACTAAAAACATTTTTAATATACAAAAACTCACATAATTTCGTCATATCGAATAAGTTCTATTCTTTTATACATTATTGGTAGAGATATCATGGAAAGCTAGACATGTATGTTTGCGAATTTGATTTATATACTTTTTTTCTGCAGTTTTTTTTTATAGTAAAAAAATTTCAGTATTAATTCAAATGAGTATATTTTTAAAATTTTTTTTCATTATGAAAAAATAAAAAAGTAAAATTTTTGATCAAAATCTAAATTTTTTTTATATAAAATAAAAAGGGCCGACTTAACAGGCATTTTAGTTTTTTCATCTTTAGTGAATTTTTTTTTAAAATTAGCTCTAACAAACATATCTTTTAGAATTTTTTCATCATAATAAACTAAATAAATAAAAAATTTAAATCACAATATAAAATAAATCATAAAAAAAAAAAAAACAACAAACTTTTTAGTCCAAACATAAGATAAGATAAAGTACTCTTCTTTTAGTATAGAAATAGCGGAAAGTCGACACTTGCAAATTTGTTTTATATACTTGTGAAAAGGAAGAGATAAGAGGGTGATTGTGAGTGAGGACAAGGAATTACTTATTTGAAATGTTTTGTTTGTTCACGATAAATTACGGCTCTTTTTGGACTAATTTGAATGCTTTTTGTCATAATTTTTTTTTAATTATTTGAATTTTCTTGCTGAGAAAGTTCAAAAAGACTAATTTTTTTTTATTAATTTGCTAAGTGTGCATTAGGGTATATTTATCTAAAATTTTAAAAATCTACAAACAGAACTTAATTGAAAAGTCAAAAAGGTAAATAGAATTTTCCCTAAACAAATTCTTAGGATAGAATTTCACCATAATTATCTCTTTCTTATTTTTTATTTATTAAGTGTGGTCTGATATGTTTTAAGATTTTTTTTTATCAAAATCCTCATTTTATTCTACTTATTTTAACATTTTAAGGCCTTTGTAATTTAGATTAATCCTAAAAACTTTTGGCATTAAGGCCTCGTTTGACAACCGCCATTAATTTGGATTTGTTTCTTTTTTGTTTAAATTTTAAAAAGTCAAAAAATCTTGTTTGCCAACCCGTTTTTAGTCCTTTTTTTTACATAAATTTATTTAATTATATTTTTAAAAATATCAAAAATATCATAACTTTTGTTATACATATCTATTTTTTTATAAAAATTATATTTTTAAAATCTATTTTTCAAAATCTATCAAATAAGATCTATATCGAATATAAAATTATTTAAAAATAAATTTTAAAAAATTATACAAAATTTAAGCAATTTTTTTAATCTTTTGACTTAAAATAATTTTAAGTTAAGTTTTTTTTTAAATTTTTTATTGATCTTTTGACTTAAAATCAGTCAAGCGATTCATCAAACAAACTTTTTATTTATTTAACTTAAAATGAGTTTTTAAGTAAAAAATCTAACTTTTCCAAACGAGGCCTAAATCACCACCAGAAACCAAATCCATAATAGTGCAGCTGTGTTGACGAAGATCTGAAGAACAACAGCTGGTTGTTGCTAAGCAGATGAAAGATGCGCTACTGGCAGTCTTTTTCACGGCGGAGGATGAAATGTTGAAGCTGTCTCGAACTCCTCGTTTCCATTAAATAATAAATAGACAACTGGGCAAATGGTTTTTAAATGACACAGGATCCGTTTGGGAGGAAGGAGGAAGGTGCTTAACAGCTCAGCACTGTGGTGTGCTTGATTTTCTGTTTAATTTTAAAAAATATTTTTATGATCGAATTTCGTTGAATTTATTATTTATATAAAAATTTAGATTAATTTGATACATGTAGCTAAGTAACCGCATAATGTTGATTTATGAATAAATAAATAAATATTATAATTTTGATAAAAAAATTATTAAACAAATGTTATTCAGTCAATTAGTTACATGTATCGGATCAATCTACATACCCATATAATTATAATTTCATAATTATATAGTGATTAGAGTTTTAAAGTTTCATAATTATATGGCGGCTAAAGGGTTACGATTTTTGCCTATAATTATTAGCCTTATTATTTTATGATTTCATAATTATATAGTGATTAGGGTTTTAAAGTTTCATAATTATATGGCGGCTAAAGGGTTATGGTTTTTGCCTATAATTATTAGCCTTATTATTTTAGTATGTTTGTAGAGAGTTGAATCAAAATGGGTAGAAATGTAGAGAGAGATGATAAAATATTAGAAACACGAGAGTAATCCTTGAGATGAAAAACGAGATTTGTTTCACGTAGGAGAGAGCATGGGTCGGGTCGGGTCGGGTTTGCATTGAACCCAGTATCTAAACCGTATAAATCGGTTGAATGGTTAATAGAACCGTAGCCAATCGTCAAACCGCCCAAAATCGTCCAAAGGAAGTTTTAGTGGTTTGGCAGTCGATTTCGACGAGGTCTGTATGAAAAAATAGCTGCGTGTGGGAGCCCAGCTAGAGAATGATCCAAACCCAGCAGGATACAACAGTTCATTTCTACCAAAGGTAATGAAAGAGAACCCATCAAAATACAAGCACAAATATCCATAAAATAGGCATGAAAGACATGCTAAAATTGTCTAAGAAAAAGATGAAAACTATATAACAAAAAGATGAAAACGATGGATCTTTCTGATTAAGAAAGAGAGGTTCAATATAAGTGATTCAAAGTTTCGTATTCCAACAAGTTTGAACAAAAGTATGATTATATGCTAAATTATTGCTTCATTCTGGTGAATTTACTACCTTTTTTCTAGGTAAATATGTGGGCGTGAGATAGGGAGGTTGGCGTCGACGACAGTGACAGTAGCTTTTCAATCTTCAACTTGTTGGCGATTGGCGATGATGACAGACCATAGAGAAGAAAGAGAGGAGAAATTGAGACAAGGAAAAAATAATTACTCATTAGTCTCTCTCTGAAAGCTAAGGAGTGAAGATTAACGGAGGAGGAAGCGCAACCGAGCGGCGCTTAGGGTTTTGCAATTTGGCTGTTTGGGAATTTGGACTGAAGAGTTAAGCCTCAGGCCCTCAGTTTTCAATTTTCATAGCAACATTTTTGGTCAGATCGGGCTGTTCGGTCCTAACATAGCACAACCCGTCAATTGATCGAAACCCGACTATTTGGTTTTAGGCTAACCAAATTTCGACCCAATTGCATTTGAAACCCGACCAAATAAGTTGTTTATGGTTCGGGTTCAGACGGATTAGTCGGGTTTGCGGTTTCTTGCTCTCCCCTAGTTTTAGAGTTCGAGTTGTGGGTGTCAAATTTTTAAGTATTTTTGATCTCGAGATTGTATTTTCTTTGGTTATAATAGATTATCTCTCGCACCCGTAAACGTAAATAAGTTGTGCTGAACCACGTAAAATTTTACGTGATTTTTTTTTTGATGTGTGCATAATTTTTGCTTTCGTTTGCGTTTGAAGATTAATGTCTAAATTCCAACAATAACCCAAATTTTTGTTTAGGTTTTTTTATACCAGTCATTCGATTATGAGTATGTATGGCAATTCAGAAAAGTATTCATATTTTTTAAAAATAATTTTTATTTTATACGATAAAATATTGTTTATAAGGTATTAAAATATATTTTATTCATAGCATGAGAGTTTTATAATAAATTTTAATTACTAAATATATTTTTCAATAAATTCATATAACACATTTGGGATCCATATTTTCATCCATTATCCACATTTCTTCAACAAGAATATTTTATACATTTAAAAAAAAAATCATACAACATAGTGTATAAGTTGGACTTCAACAGAGAATTGACTAATCAATCTGATATAGTACAAATATAATAAATGTAAATTATCAATTTTTTGTTAAAAAAAAATTGGGGAGTAGCACAATTATTTTGACGAGTTGATTATGTGTGCGCCGACATTTAATTAAGTTTTCGTTTAATTACTGATTTTAAGATAATTTTTTATTTTATTTTTGGATTTAAAATTTAAAAAGTCAAAAATTCTTATTTTTCATATATAAGTTTTTAGCCTATTTACTTTTTAATTTTATGATTTTTTTCATAATAATTTTTAATTTTATCCTTTAGCCTTTTTTGACCTTTTTTAGCTTTTAGCATTTTTTACATATAAGGACAGACTTAGAATTTTAAATTTGACTTATTTGGCTTTTTTGGTGGATTAAAAGTCACTGATTTTTCAACTAAATAAATTTTTTGAATTTTTTACTTTTAGCTTAAAGTGGCTTAAAGTAGCTTAAAGCCAAATTGCCAACTATAAGCCAAAAAATTAAAAAATTCATTTGGTGGAAATCTAATGACTTTTAAGCCACCAAATAATCCAAATAAGCCGGATGTAAAATTTCAAGTCTGTCCTTATATATAGAAAAAAAAAGTCAAAAAGGCCAAAAAAAAGCCAAAAAGATAAAATTAAAAAATGCTATGAAAAAGTCGAAAAACCTAAGAGCAAATAGGCTAAAAGCTAATGGATGAAAAATAATTTTTTTAAAATTTTTTAAAGTTTTAAGCTAAAAACATAAAGTCTACTTTAAGCCGATTTAAAGTTAATAACTAAACGAAGATATGAAAGAAGCTAATATGAGAAAGGTTGGAAGCGTGACATGGCTCAAAACTTGAAGCCGGCCGGAGTTGAGACGTACCATGCAATTGCTGTACATATATATTTCAACAAGGCTTTTGATGGCATTCAATAATTTAATCCATGTCTGGGTAGTATGTGAGGGGGATAAATCCCAAACAAATACACTTAGAGTCTATGTGGGATATCGTATAACGCCGTGAGACTGTCTACTAATCGTTCAGACTTCTTAGGGTGTTAGCCTGAGATTGAGATGTCTAAACAAGGGGTGATCGATATCGCTGAGCAGTGTACCAAACAACCTGACCAATATCGGATCTCAAGTCAAGCTCCAATGGGAGCGTTGCACGGCTCCGTTGGCCGAGCAGCACATCGATGGAGACCTTGAAAGCCGAGCTCGAGGCTTGATGTATGGCTATCCGTGCCCATGATACGCTTATTAAGAGTCAATATTCATGATAAAGAGGATAGAAGCAGTTGAACCAATCTTAGAGCCTGGATGTCAAGGCAAGTTGACGTACCCAAAGGGGGTTTAAGGGCATGTGGTCCCCTTGACATGATAAAGGAAACTTGTAGAAAGACATGAAATGGTGATAATTGTGACAAGTCACTATCGGAGAGACAGTTGTGTCTTGATCAGAGAGACAACTGTATTTTGATGAGAGAAAAGGCAGCCCAACTTGCTCGGGTTCGGTCGAATCACAAAAGCTAGTCAGGTATGCTTTTCCCTATAAATAACCAGCCAACCTTAAGGTAAATGTATGCACTTTATTTTTATAAGTAGAAACTCTGTCAAAATGCTCCTCTCCTCTCAAGCCCCTGTATGGGGAAGAGCTGTTTATGTATTTTTCAGTTTCAAAACACTTGGCCAGTGCAGTCTTGCTCAGGTTGGATGAGGCCGAGTAGAGACCAATCTATTATGTCAGCCACACCTTCCTAGATGTAAAAACAAGGTATCTTCCGTTGGAAAAACTGGCACTCGCTCTGTTCATAGCATCTCAAAAGTTAGCACATTACTTCTAAGCCCACAAGGTGATAGTCCTAACTTCTCATCCACTCAAGGCTATGCTACGCAAGGCGAACTTCACAAGAAGGATAGCTAAATGGGGGGTTAAGCTTGGAGAGTACGACATTGAGTTCAGCCCAAGAACAACAATCAAAGAATAGGTATTCGCTAATTTTATAGCAAAGTTCTCAAAACAGGTAGCGCCACTTAGCTCAGGCCAAACCACGCTCAAGCCCGAGTTAAGGGAAGAGTGACGAGCTGAGGGGAAGAGTGACGTGCAGTTGACGAAGAGAAAGAGCAACAATAGCCTAGAAAGGAAAAAATGGTATGGTGGAAGCTGTACATCGATGGCGCTTCAAATAAAAAAAGGATCAGGGGCATGAGTGGTTCTCATCTCTCCAGAAGGGCCCGTAATTGAGCACTCTATCAAGTTAGGCTTTCTAGAGTCCAACAATGAAGCCGAATATGAAGGATTGCTAGTCAAGCTTAGGAGTGACAAGCTCCTGAGCATTAGAAAGTTGAAAATCTTCTACGATTCCCAATTGGTGGTCAATCAGCTAACATGGCAGTACAACACCCGAGATGACATGATGACTACTTACCTATCCATAGCTCTCGAGCTGGTAAAGGGACTTCAAGAAGTACAAATCGAGCTGATCAACAGAGAGGGGAACTCCCATGCAGATGCTCTAGCAGCTCTGACCTCAGCGAATGAGTTGGGATTGAAAAGAATAGTGGATATTCAGAAACAGGAGAGGTCGAGCATTGAAACAGTGACACAGCAGGTATGTGTTGTTCGAGATAAAGAGGATCCGAACTGGATGGATCCCAACATGAGGTTCCTCGATGATGGTCAGCTCCTAGGAGAAAAGAAGGAAGCGCATAAGATCAAGCACAAGGCTGCTCGATTTTGGCTCTCCTATAATGGTCAGTTGTACATGAGATATTTCTTTGGACCTTATCTGTTGTGTGTTCATCTGAACAAAGTCTAGAACTTTCTATATGAACTGCACGAAGGCTTATATGGGGTCCACATAGGAGGAAGATCAATGGCGCACAGGGCCATCAGCCAGGGCTATTGGTGGCTTTACATGTATAAGAATGCTCAGGTCTATTCGAAGAAATGTAAGAAGTGTCAGATGTTTGCACCCATGCATAGGAAGCCAGCCGAGGAGCTCATCCCTATCACGAGCCCGTGGCCTTTCGCACAATGGGGATTGGATATTGTTAGCCCACTACCTAAGGCACCCAACAATAAAAAATTCCTGTTTGTGGCAATTGACTACTTCTCTAAGTGGGTTGAGGCAGAGCCTTTGACTAACATCAGGGAAGTTGATGCAAAGAAGTTTGTTTGAAAGAATATCATCAAAAGGTTTGGTATTCCATGGGCTATAGTTGCGGACAACGGGAAGTAATTCGATAGCTCCTTGTTCAAAACCTTCTGCTCGGGTCTGGGGATAAAGAATTATTTCTCAACCTCTTTTTTTCCTCAAAGCAATGGCCAGGCCGAGACCTCAAGCAAAACTCTCTTATCCAGGCTCAAGAGAAGACTCGAGAAAGAAAATGAAAAATGGGTGGACGAGCTCCCATTCGTGCTATGAACCTACCAAACAACGCCTAGGAGTTTAACAGTGTAAACCCCATTCATAATGGCCTATGGAGTGGAAGCAGTGATCCCCCTGAAAGTTGGGATGCCGACCATTAGAACCAAAGCTTTCGAGAACGGGAGCAACGATCTTAGCATTGCTCGGGACCTGGATTTAGCCGAAGAGAAAAGAGAGTGGGCCCTGGTTAAATTGGAAGCTTATCACCAGCAGCTTTCCAAATTCTACAGCAAGCGCGTCAATCCCAGGCACTCCCAGGTCAACGAACTCGTGCTCAAGATGGTCCTGCTCAACATAAAAAAAACCCTCTTAATGGCAAGCTTGGCCCAAAATTTAAATAATTTAAGAAAATTTTATCACTGAAATTTGTAAACTTTAGACAAATTCCTATTTGGATGGTAATGAAAAGGACCTGCGTTGGAAACTTATGAGTATTTATACTAAAAAGTCCTAGCTTACCAAGAGTCAAGCCCGAGCACCAAAGCCCTAGCTCGTCTAGGCACTGAAAAGTCCCAACTGACCAAGAGTCAAGCCCGAGAACCAAAGCCCTAGCTCGTCTAGGCACTGAAAAATCTAAACTGACCAAGAGTCAAGCCCGAGCACTAAAACGTCCTAGCTGACCAAGAGTCAAGTCTAGGCACCAAAGCCCTAGTTCGTCTAGTTCCTAGTTGACCAAGAGTCATGCCCGGGCACCAAAGCCCTATCTCATCTAGGCACTGAAAAGTCCCAGCAGACTAAGAGTCAAGCCTGGCACTAAAGTCCTAGTTCGTCTAGACACTGAAAAGTCCTAGCTGACCAAGAGTCAAGCCCGAGCACCAAAGCCCTAACTCATCTAGGCGTTGAAAAATCCCAACTGACCAAGAGTCAAGCTCTGGCACCAAAACCCTAGCTCGTCTAGGCACTGAAAAGTCCCAAGTCATGATGATCTCAAAGTATAGTAACTTTGAGATTTTTATATCTTCTGTTGAGAGATATCTCCACATTGAAACGACTTAACCTTCTTCCAAGACCTAGCACGGCTAAGCGCCCAACTCCCAATTAATCTCCAAGGATTACTGATTGGGGTACAAGGTATCTTAGGTCTGCTATCTGTAAGACCTAGCTTAGCTAGACGTAAAACCTAGCTTGTTTAGGCGTAAGACCTAGCATGGCTAGGCGCCTAACCCCGAGTCAATCTCCAAGGATTACTGATTGGGGCACAAGATAACCTAGCTTAGCTAGATGTAAGACCTAGCTCGGCTAGACGTAAGACCTAACTCGACTAGGTATAAGACTTAGTTTGGCTAGTCCCCCAATTCACAATTAATCCCCAAGGATTAATGCTTGGGGCACAATGTATCCTAACTCGGCTAAGCGTGAGACCTAACTCGACTAGGTGTAAGACCTAGTTCAGCTAGACATGAGGCCAAGTTCGGGTAGGCGTGACACTTAGCTCGAATTTGGTATTGAATGCATGCTTGCACAGTATATATGTATGCCAAATGAAGTAAAAAGAAGTAAATAATGCTTAGTTATAATGCTCAAGGCTTGATCAAAACACTCTTTTCATTGATTTGAAATTGGAGTACAAAAGGGGCGAGCCAACCTCACAGATGGAACGAGGCCATACATCGCATACTTCAACAAAAAAAACTAAAAAATGAAACAGAAGCCCGAGCGGCTATACTATGTTGGGAGGGTCGACTCGTTCGGCCAGATTTAGAGCAGGCTCCTCCTAGATAGGTTGTTCCTCGACCGCAACCTCCTGGGACGTTACCTTGGCTTTAATGACCCCACGCTCTCGGCCTGGTGTGTCATTGTCTAGGGTGAGGTTCATGGGATCATTCAATTTCGCAGTTCAGCTATCCGGCCACAGTGGATCGAGCTCTTCGAAATCTTTCTCATTGTCGGGCCTGACTAGATCGTGCTCGGGAGGAATAGGGGATTGGTGCTCTTGCTGGGGAGGAGGGGGTGCTTACCCTGCTTTGTGGTCAGGATGGAAGCAGAAGAGAAAGGAGTGACCTCCGTGACCAGCCGAAAAGGAATGGCTTTTCCGGGTAGATAAGCCAGAGGAGCCGAGAATGGGACGGATGGCTGGAGCCATGGCACAATCCTTCGTTGGTTAGAGTCATTGGCAACGACAGTGGCATTGAGCGCGGCGTCCCAGGCATCTTGAAGATCGGGTTCTGCAAACTGAGGACCTAGGCTTTGTACTCGTTCCTGGCCTAATTGTATCTGGCATCCCACTTCTCATTCGCCACTTGGATAGACGCTAGCTCGAGCTTGACATAGGCCTTCTGGCGCTCATCTTTACTTTTTAGCACGGAGGCGAGATTGGCCTCAGGCTCCTTTACGGAGTCCAAATCAGTGGTGACGCGAAGCTCTGCTTCCTCCTTAGCCTTCATCACTTCCCCGACCTGAGCACGGAGGATTTTGTTGTCTTCCATTAGCTTGAGCGCCTCTACGTGCATGAGGTTATATCGCTCCCATAGCTTGCTGCACTGTTTGACAGCTTTCATCCCCATCTGTAGGCCCTACACAGTTAATGGATGTCTGCTCGGGTGTTTAGGAAATACGAAACAAACTACAAGTTACTTGAGTGTTAGCCCAATGGCTTTTTATTTTGATTTTGATAATTTTTATAATTCATTTTCTAAGAATAAATAACTTTAAAAGGATAATATCTTTATATTTTCAAAATAAAAGTGTTAACACATTTTGAACAAATAATTTGACACTTTAGCCAAAAGAAATAACTTATCTCTCAAAAGGATTAAAACACTTAAGTATTCGTGCATGAGAATATTTTGTGTTGAACTCAATTAAAAAATAAGTCAAACACTTTTAAGGCAAAGTATACTTGAATCACATCAAGTGTGTTAACTCCTTTGAACAAATGGTTTGACACTCTAATAGTTTCATTAAGTTACTTTCAGGTATCAAAATTAGTGTCGACACAAACAAGTTTTGTGTCAACACAAAAGAGCCGTAGCTCTCAGACTCAAAATGAGTCGACACAAAAAAGTTTTGTGTCAGCACAAAAGTGTTTCTCACTTTTGGTATCCGAAATTTTGGGTCGACACAAATGAAAATCATGTCGACACAAAAGAACCGAAGCCACCTGCAGCATTTGAGGTGTCGACACCAATTGAAGATGAGTCGACACAAAAGTCCCAAAGCTGCCTGAAGAATTTGTGGTGTCGACACCTGAGACCTCAAGTATCGACATAAATATACCGAGCCTTCCTACAAAATTTAGTGTCGACACCAAAGAAGACACGGGTCGACACAAAGTGCCTCCTCCCAGATTCTGAAGTACATTTGAGGTGACACCAACTGAAGATGAGTCAACACAAAAGTATCGAGACTTCCTGTAAAAAATAGTGTGGACACCAAAGGCAACTTGAGTCGACACAAAGTGCCTTCTCTAGATGCTGAAATTTCAAACAAGTCGACCCCAAATCAAATGTGTCGACACCATGATGTTGGCAAGGTAGTATGCAGAAATTGTGTCGACCCTTCAAAAAATTTGTGTTGACCCAACCACTTAAGGGATCCTGCCATAGATATTTTGTGTCGACACCAAAGATAGTTGTGTCGACACCGGCGACGAAAATTTAAATTCGCGACAAATCTCAACGGTTAAATTTTTGACATTTATTGCTCCCACCTACCTCCAACGGTTATGAATGCACACGAGCTTATATAAGGAGTAACTTCTCAACATTTATTCCAATTGGAGACATACATTTATTGTTCTACATTTATTGCTGAATCTCCACCTTTTGTTCTTCATCTCTCTTTACTTTCTCATTTATTATAAATCATGTCTGTAAAGGGAGTAAGTATTTCTCATTTATACACTTCATTTATTGTAATCAAGAGTGAATCACTCTTTATCCTTTAAGTGAGTGAGTAAATCTCATCGAAAAAGAGTTTAAGAGAGATTAGAAGAAAATAAAAACTTGTTTTCATAGGATCTTCAAGAAGCTGTTTTAAGCTTGTGAATATGCCCGTAAATATTTGGTTCACTCAAGCAAAATTTTAAAATTGTAAAGGCTTAGAATGTGACCGTGAAGCATTCTAGATAGTGAAAATATGCAAATGAGAACTTGAGAAGTGGACGTAGGCTTGGAAAAAGCCGAACCACTATAAATCTTTGGTGTCTGGTTCAATCACTCTATCCCTAACCTCTTTAATCTTTGTATTGCTTTTATTTTTGATTAATTGCTATATCTGATTGCAATATTAAAAGGTTTTTAAAAAAATTTTAAAATTGTTATTTATTTTTTAGGGATAATTACACTTACCTCCTCTGAGGTTTAAGCTTATTACACGAACCTCCCATGTGGTCTATGAAATTATACTAATTTCTCATGAGTTTTTATTTTAACATCAATTGCACCCCAACTATTAAAATTTTAGTTGAAATTTAACGAAAACCGTCCCTCCCACCCCAAAATCACCATTCCTACCTCAAAATCACCATTCAAATCATATTTTCCCCCAAAATCACCATTTTCACCCCAAATTTCAACGGAATGGTGGTTTTGGGGTGAGAAGGGTGATTTTGGGGGGGAAGGGGGGAGAAAGGTGGTTTGAAGGGTGATTTAGGGGTGAGAATGGTAATTTTGGGCTATGAGGGGCATTTTTCGTTAAATTTCAACGAAAATTTTAATAGTTAGGGTGCAATTGATGTTAAAATAAAACCTCAAGGAAAGTTAGTATAATTTCAGAGATCACATAGGAGGTCCCTGTAATAAGCTTAAACCTCATGGAAGGTTAGTGTAATTATCCCTATTTGTTAAAACCCAATTTATCCCCCCTCTTCGGTTACCTATAACTAATATTGAGCTCGGAGATTACCACTATGACATGTTGCGTGGCCTACTTGGCAATTAAGGCATCCAGGATAGCCTCGTAGTTTCCCTTGTCCCTGGGCAAGCAGAGACTCTTCACAAAGGCCCACATAGCATGTTGATTTTCCTACGCAGAATCTTGGGTAGTGAGAGCCTTGCCACGGTATGCCAGGGTGAAAGTGAGTACCTCGGGAGCTCGTGTCACCTCCACAGTCGTGGCTGGAATGGCCGGCGGGGGGTTGGACTCGGTGCGCCTTTGCACCTGACTTTCGGCCACTTTTTTCGCTGTGGCCCTCTTCCTCTGTGTAGTTTACGCTGTGGGTTGAGGTAGAGGAGTAGCCCAGAGAGCGGTGAAAGATGTGGATGAAGTGTTGGTCGGCAGAATGGACTCCCTGTGAGCAGCACTGGCATTTGGTTGGTCGTGCTCTGTGCGAAGGAGGGTGGTAGGCTCCCGATGAGGTAGTTCACGAGGTTGCGCTACGACATCCTGCTTACACCTCGAGATGAGCTCGATTGGATGGATGAGGTTCTTGATGTTGTGGCTCTAGAAGTAGAGGCTCTCGTGCTCGGAGTGGCTTCGTCCAGGGCGCCTTCCACTCGTTCTTCCTCTATGGGGACTGAACAGTGTTCGAGCTCGTCTGGTCAGAGGGGAACACCGTTGAATAGCCTCGAAAAGCGGCGCGCATCGTGGTCCCAATCGAGCACCCACTTTACGTAGTCAATGTTGATTCTGTCGTCCTTCTAGTCCTTCATATCCTGAATAGCCGTTGTATTGAAGGAAGCACTTGAAAAGAAGTCCGTTAGCATTGAGCAGACAACAAAAGGGGGATTAAATGCAAAAAGGGGATTAAATGAGGCGCCAATGGGCGATGCGGGCCGTGTGCATTACCTGCAAATTTAATGCGCACTGCGCAAGATATCCTGAGGTGCAACACCTTAGCGATGATTGGGTGGGAAACGAGCTCAGAATGATGTAGCCGAGCAGTTGTGCTGCACGGACAACGTCGAAATCAGTATAGCCAAGCAAAAATAGTGTTCGAACTCATGATGCTGAGCTCCTCAAACGTTATTATTTCAAATGATTGACATTTACGGAAAATGACACCTGACATTCCTATACCCAAAGTACATCTAGCGCCGCACACATTAAATGCGACGTAACACGTGCATTAAATATAGTACGAGGCCACTGGGAGAGAGCTATGCGGCAGTAGCTTACGTCAGCCGTGAGAGAGAAGCCATTAGGGGAAAGACAAGTTAGAGAGGCTTGCTCGATAAGCTCCCCAACCTGAAACTAAACAACGATCCAAGGAATGGTGGCTCATCACCTTCTAGTAGCTCGGGAAATCCGAGCAACAGCAAGGTGATGGGGCCAATTGAGGGGCGTAAATCCCAGACAAATACACTTGGAGTCAACGTGGGATATCGTACAGCGCCACGAGGCCTTCCACTCATTGTTCAGACTTCTCAGGGCGTTAGCCCGAGATTGAGATGCCCGAACAAGGGGTGATCGATATCGCCGAACAGTGTACCAAACAACCCCACCAATATCGGATCTCAAACCGAGCTCCAATGAGAGTGCTGCACGGCTCCGTTGACTGAATAGCTCGGGGCTCAATGTATGTGTATCCGTGCTCGTGATGTGCATATCAAGAATTAGTACTCATAATAAGAGGATAGAAGTAGTTGAACCAATTTTGGAGTTTAGATGTCAGGGTAGTTTAACCTACCCATAAGGGGTCTGAGGGAATATGGGCCCCTGACATTACAAATGAAACTTGTAGAAAGATATGAAGAGGTGATAGTTGTGACAAGTTGCTATCGGAGAGACAGTTGTGTCTTGATCAGAGAGAAAATTGTATTTTCATGAGAGAAAAGGCAGCTCAACCTGCTCGGATCGGGATGGATCACGAGAGCGGGTCAAGTATGCTCTTTTCTATAAATAGCCAGCCAACTCTAAGGGAAAAGTATGCACTCTATTTTTATAAGCAGAAACTCTGTCAAAATCCTCTCTTAAGAATTATCTCTCTCTCTCTCTCTCTCTCTCTCTAAAACCATTGCCTAACTTCACCATCGAAGGGGCCACCGGTAAAAGTAACCGACGGGTATCTCACATATTTTTTCTATAGACTCGTGTGGATGACACCTCAGACTATCTAGCCAGCACAAATGGGACTAATAGATTCTTAGCTTGATTCTCAATATGTATTTTGACTTTTTGGCTTATAAGATAAAAAAAAGTCAATAATGTTTGGCCTTAATTAGGCAAGTGATCAGTGACTTATTAATTTTTTGGTACAAAAATTCTTAGAAAATTATTACTTTAATAACCTTTATTAGTGTGATTTAGAGTTCATAGACTTTTTTTTTATTAAACTCTATGATCATCAAAAGGCTGAAAGATTATAGTAGATGTGCAATTCATCGTTGATAGATTAGTCTCGAAAGACTTACATTTAACTAAAAATGATCCAACAAATAGAACTCATCGCAATACCATAACTTAAATTCAATTTTCGATCAAAATTTATCATTTAATCCTAAAATCACAAAAACTTTGTTTTGATAATAATTTGGTCTTGGGGCTCCTTTTTTTTTTCTTTTCGTAATCATATTTTTTTATTCCACTTTCTAAATTTGATCCAAACTCAAATGTTTTTTTGTTTTTTGGTATCTTTCAATTTTTCCTTATTTTTCTTCGTTGGTAAGTATTTTCTTTTCCTTTTTATTTTCAACTATGATTAGAATTTTGCTGGGCTGCGATTTGTATTCTACTGGGCCTGTATTTTAATTTTTGGTATATATGTAATTGAGTTGGGGTGGAATTAGAAGTTCACTAGAATTTTTTTATGTATAGAACTTTTACGTGTGTGTCTACAAATAGGATACTAGTGGAGTTATAAGAAGGGGGTCGTGCGTTAGAAAATTGAGAGGTTAACTGGTAGAGAGAAGAGAGACGATTTTGTACTTTTTCACATTCGATGTAGTAAAATTTTTTCTCTCTCGTTCATGGACGTAGGCTAGTGTGGGCCGAACGGTACTATTTATTTTTTATTTTTTTGTGCGTGGATTGTTTCTGTTCGCATTAGGAATTCGTGTTTAAATCTGAACAAGTGGTATTAGAGCCGACGGTAGACGATTTGAAGTCGTGGTGGGAGATCGAAAAAAGATATAATTTTTTAATTTTATATCGAATAAATTAAAAAATTATTTTTTTAGTGTACAAAAAAAAGGGGCCGACGGCGCTGTTAACGATTTCAACGTAGCACTGTTGATAATCACGATTTTTTCCGCAAAAGAGCAGCCATATTTTTTCTTAAACGAAACAACAGTTGGGATTTGGAAATTGGCGTGATTTGGTTTCACACGTATTAGGCGTGATTTGGTTCTGCATTGTTGGATAAATTGCACTAATTGGATAAGCTGTGATTTCCAATCAAGGGAATTGATAGGATTTGTGATCTTTAAAGGGAAATTATCTAGTGTGGCGGTTGAATAAAGCTTGCTTTTGATTCATTAATAGTCCCTCGAGATTGATTGTGTGGATTGATAAGGATTTGATTCATAAAGGATTCTGATCCAGTGTGGTAAGAGCACAAAATTAATTATTTAATTTATTTTATTATATCGGCTCGTATATATAATAAAATAATTTAAGGGGAGGTGTCTCTTAAGATTTTTTGGCGCTGCGAATTCATTTGTACGGTCAGATTTTTTGATTTCTGCACCGTTTATTTGGATTGGACAGATCGGCATAGATTGAGATTGATCGGGTGTGATCGAGTACAATCAAGAGCGATCGGGTACAATCAGAATTGATTTGGACTGCGTGGGACAAGTTTTTTCATATCTGATATTGTGACGAGTTCAGATTGTGGAGATTGTCAAAAAAATTTAATGGAGTTAAAAAGTTCGAGTTTCGTTATTGAACCTTTTAACGGCCACAACGACTTCACTTTATGGCAGCAAATGGTGAAAAATATTTTGACGCTGAAGGATTGATCAAGGCTCTCAAGAAGAAGTCAGAAAAATCAAAAACGATGAAGGATGTAGAGTGGGAAGAGATGCGGGACTTGAAAAACAGTACAATACAGTTATATCTCGGTAACAGCACTCTTGGAAGTCATCAATGAAAGCGATCCGGCAGAACTCTAGGCTAAGTTAGAGAGCAGGTACAAGTCCAAGATATTGACGAATCGGTTGTCTTTAAAGAAGCAGTTATATGCACTTCAGATGACAAAGAAAGCGAACTTTATGGAGCATTTGGACGAGTTCAATAGGATACTGACGGAACTGGATTCTATCAACGCGAAGATCGAAGATGAGGATAAAGCAATTCTCCTGTTGGTTTCATTGCCTTCATCATACGAGCATCTGAGGACTACACTAATGTTTGGGAAAGATACCATTGGGTTAGATGAGGTTGTTGCTGCTCTTATATCTCATGAGATGTTGAAGAAGAGAGAGAGTGACAGATCACAGGGAGAGGGCATCATAGTTGCATCAGGCAGTGGGGAAGTCAGAGGCAGGGCGATAGTGAAGCAAGATGGGTCCAAGAAGAAAGGTCGTTCCAAGTCGAGAGGTTACAAAGGGAAGTGATACTATTGTGACAAAGAAGGTCATCTGAAGAGAAATTGTCTGAAGTACACGGCAGACAAGGGAAAAGAACAATAATCAGAGACAACAGTTACAGAGAGCTCCGATTATGAAGAATCAGAGGTGTTCACAGTTACTTCAGGTATGAGCAAAGCATATTGGAAATTAGATTCTGGATGTTCGTTCCACATGTGTGGAGTCAGAGAGTACTTTGATACGTATCAGGCATGCGATGGGGGTACTGTTAGAATGGCTAACAATGCAGTGAGCAGAGTTGTTGGTATAGGAACAGTGTGATTTTACAGACTTGATGGGACCATTTTTATCTTGACTGGGTTTAGACATGTGCCGAATCTAAGGAAGAATTTGATTTCTCTGGGGATGTTGGACTCGGGAGGTTGCGAGTTCTCATCTAGAGGTGGAGTTCTTTGGGTTTCAAAGGGAAATAGGAATGTACTGCAGGGACAGATGATTAACAAGCTATATAGGCTCGTAGGGAATGTTGTGACACGTAGAGCTACTGCCAGACATCAGATGAGTAGTAAGGGTAAACGACATACACGAAAAAAGTGTAAGGGTGATCAAGGTGAACAATAGTTGCGAAAAAGCACACGGAATAGGCGCAGAGGTACACGGAAGCGATGAAGTAGTACAAGTGCACAGGTGAGCAAATCAGATGGTGTGCAGGATGCCAGTAAGATGCAAGAGCAATAGTTGTTGGATGTTCATAGAAAATCTCTAGGCAAGGAGACTAGTACGACAGACATGACGGACAGGTGTACACCTCGATAGAAGTGAGTCTTATTTGCTCTTGATTTGGTTAGTGACAGTGATCTCTCCAGTTATGTGCACAAAGGGGGAGAAATGGGGTCACGTTCTTCTATAAAGTAGTGATATTTGTGGGGAATCCGGGTTGGGGTGCGGGCACCTCGATGAAGAGGTGTGGGCCATGCTATCTGGGTGTGGTAGGTCGACGATGACGACGGCAAAATCGACAGCGGTGTTGGTTATCTTCTGGGTGATTTGAAGAATTCAAGTTAATGTGGAGATTGTTGGGCTGTGGCTTGTATTCTATCGGGCCCGTATTTTATTTTTTGGTCTATATGTAATAGAGTTGGGGTGGAATTAGAGGTCCACTAGAATTCTTTATGTATAGAACTTATACGCGTGTACCTATAAATAAGACACTAGTAGAGCTATAAGAAGGGGGTCGTGCGTCAAAAAATTGAGAGGTTAGCTGGTAGAGATGGTAGAGCTCTAGCTTCACTAGAGGTTAGCTGATTGAGTTGGCCCGTATTAAATTTGTTAACCTAAGCCAAATTAAAAGTGTGTAAATAATTTGTCAACTCGCCAACTCAACTCAAATCAATCTATTCGGGTTATGTAAGTGTGTGGATTGAGGTGGGTGGGTAAGTAAAAAAATAGAAAAATAGTAGATTTGTTACGGGTTATATTTTTTTAATTCGTCATCAAACTCAACCCCGTCTAAAATATGTATTAGTTATTATGTTCCTACATGTGACGAATCTCAATTTCATGCATATTTATATTTATATAAATTTCTTATAATTCATTAGAGAAAAATTAGAATATTTATTATTTAATTATTACTTTATATATTATGAATATTTTTTTTAATAAGCATATAATGTAAATATTTTTATTGGAGATAATTAACTATGTCAAAAGAGAAAGTCTAATTGCGAGGCATCTCTTATTTACAAAACTGTGCAACATGTGCATTATTATTGTTATTATTGTATTACTACTGTATTTCTTATTTGGTTTTCTTCTTGATGTATTAAATACAAATTTTTTTTTTTTAAAATCTAATAAATTTTTTAATTTTTAGAAATAAAATTTAAGAAAATAATATTAAAATTTTCTAACTTTTGAATCCGCTAAATCGCAAAATAAAACCGTCAAAAAATTATCACCGAACTTACTAATTTTAATAATTAGTGAATTGCCCATAGATTAAAAAATCAATAATCCACCAAAAATAATTAATTATAAAATTTTCTTTCATCCGCACTAATCCAACCCGCATGCACCCTGAGCCAAATAAGTAAATGACAATCTTTTATCCCAAGCAACCCACCGATTCATTTTATTTAAAATTATAAAGATCAATCAAATCCTCCTTTGATATCTTGGTTTTAAATCAGATTTTTTATTTAAAATTACTTCAAGCTAAAAAATGCTAAAAAATAATTTAAAAGAGGTATAGGATAATTTTAAGTCAAAGACAAGGTGATTTTAAGTCAAAAGACAAAAAATTTTATTTAAAGTTATTATAATTTTTAAAATTTATTTTTAGATAATTTTATATTCAATATGAATCTTATTTGATAGATTTTGACGAGTATATTTAAAAAATATAAATTTTATAAAATAGATTTATATAATAAAAGCTATAATATTTTTTAAAAATAAAAAAAAAATTATGTAAAAAGAAAAAAGGAAAAAGGCTAAAAGTTTTTGAGTTAAAAAAAGAAATTTTTTAACTTTTTAAACTTTATACAAAAAGGCAAAAAATCTAATTTTAAGCCATTTTAAAGCCAATTGTCAAATAAAGCCTAAGTTTAATTTTTGTGAAAAAAAGTGAAGCCAGAGCTGTACATAAACAACTTGTTTGTAATCCTACTATTAATATGAGATCATCCATTAACAACCACTCTCCTATTATAGCTAAACTACAACCACTATGAAAGAGACAGATATGGCAAGTATGAAAGAGACAGATATGGCAAGTGTTGCTAAACTACTATATCTATTAATGAAAATTATCGGGTACTTTAAGAATATTATGTAATATTATTTATATAGTACTTTTAATAAATAAATATGTATTACGTAGTTTACAAAAGTCGGCAATATTATAGAATTAATAAGTGGGTTATCTTTGTTTTTTATTTATATAACAAAAATAGACCAATATTGGGTTACACGAGGTGTTTTTTTATTATATAATTAAGTAAAAATACTATATAAATAATACCATATAATATTTTAAAAATACCAAATAAATGAGTCTATGAAGAAGTTTATAAAACAAGTGGTTACTTTCATGACGTACATGAAGATATAAGCGCTGCACGCTAGGTGGGGGGATTTAAGCTTCTAGTAGCTTATTAAAAAGCGACAGTGGGGCTCACATTTCATTTTTGCTCCCACAGAATGTGTTTTGCTTGTTTACTTTATTATTTCTACATTAAAAAAGGATTGACTATATTATTCGATTTTTTCCTCAATTTTAATTAGATTATCTGTTAGTAGACTCCGTTAGAATTTTGTGAATTTATTGGCAATTGAATTTTAGAATTCAATAGCAAAATTCAATTGCAATTGAATTAGTTATTCAATTGGCAATTGAATCCTGAAAATTAATACCATTCATGATTATTGATTCTCCTGTAAACCCTTCCATGATGGAATATCTATATATGCTGTCATTGTTGGGAGAAATTCCAACGCCGACATAAAATACATGCTCGGGGATCCAGAAAATACATCTTTATTAAACTTTCAACAAATTACAGAATCTGAAATTACAGAGAATGAAATAACAGGAAAACATAAATGGAATTTGCAAACCGAGTCCTGCAATCGCAGTTTCCTTAAGAATGATTCGCCGCCTACCGAGGGTG
>JAOTRH010000024.1:1531423-1583446 GCA_034768845.1 Heliamphora exappendiculata | reverse complement strand
AATTGAGTTTTTTTTTTTTTAAATAAACTATTTTAAAAACTCTTTTGAAATTTTTTTAATTTCACAATGAGATAAAAGCACTAAGAATAGATAAATATAGTGCAAAGAAATTAAAAAGGTAAGGTAGAGAGATAAGAACTAGACACTAAGAATTTTATAGTGGTTCGACCTTTTCACAAGCCTACATCCACTTTTCAAGACTCTCCTTGAGAATTTGCACTGTACCGATGCTTCCCAGGTACATTCAAAAATATTTTACAGCAATGAAGATCTTTCATAAACAAACTCTATTTTTTTAAATACTCTTCAACTAAGCCTAAGAAGCTTTACACACTCTTTTAAAGGTTTCATAGGTGACTCATCCTTCTTCTTATAGTAAATGAAGAGAGAAAATTGAGATAAAACTCACAAACACTCATTATAAAGATTTTGTAATGAATACACATAGAAGTGAGTGAATTTAGAGCTTGAAGATTTAATGATCTTTTCAATGAACTTGAGAGAATGTTTAATAGCTTTTAATGCACTTGGTTCATCATATTCAAATATTATAAATTTACTCCTTTAATAGCCTACTGAAGAAATTGGCCATTGATGGTAGGTGGATGCAATTAATGCTTTGAAATGTTACTGTTGAATCAGGTGCCCTTTTTGGAATTCATCGCGGGTGTCGATACAAAGCTTCTTGGTGTCGACATAGACTAGTCTTGTCCTTAGTTCTTGGGAAAAAGTGTCGACTCATGCTTCGTGGGTGTCAACTCAACTTTTTATCACTTGGCCAGGGTTGACATAAACTAAATCTTGTGTCGACTCATCAGGTTATTCAGTTCTTTAGGTTGAAACTTGGTGTCAACTCAAGCTTTCACGTCTTCTTTGGTGTCGACTCATGATTACTTTGGCATTGACCCAGCTAAAGTGCGTTGGCCTCTGGACTTAGGTGTCGACTCAAACTTTTGTTTCTCAGAGAACCACTTGGTGTCAACTCATATATTCTCTAGTGTCGACTCAAAACTGAGTGGTTCTCAAAGGGCCACTTCATGTCGACTCATATGTTTTTTGGTGTTGACTCAAAATTAAGTGGTTCTCAGAGGACCACTTAGTGTCGACTCATATGAACAATGGTGTCAACTCAACTTGTTCTCCGTGAATTGATCTGAAGGTGTAGACTTAAGCATTTGCTGGTGTCGACTCAATGTGTTCTTCATGCCTTGAGTCAACACCCTTTAGTTTTTGAGTTGACACCTCATGTTTAAATATTTGAATAATATTTTTAAATTATAAAAATAAGGTGTCAATCATAAAATTCTTAATTAAATACAATTGCAAGGAAAAGTTCTCATTTTATATATTAAGTTAATTTCTAAGCATTTTTTCTTAGCAATATAGTATAGTTATACCCTCATGGACCATTATAATGCAATAAAATAAGACAAAACCACCAGAGGCCCATATTTTTTGCCTTGGCCGGCCACTCCTCATACCACCTTAGCTCAGACACTAAAGTGTGTTGTCAAATCAATTCCATTTGCATGCAAAACTATTGGACAAAGCCACCACCCACCGTCTCCACTGTCATCCAAAAGTATCCTTGGCCAAGATCTTCTTAGCCAGCATCATCCCCTCATGTGAGACCCGCAAACTCTTCTATGAGCTTCTCTCATCAACTCATGTCCTTGCTCCGTGTCGACATAAAGTTTATTAATTCCCAAATATCCTCTCTTGTACAGTTTTTCCCCACAGATCACAAATTGTGCGGTTACTCTTCTGATAGCTCTCTGATCTTTTTTGCTGGCTTGGTTAGGATTCTCCCCCTTCTCAATGAAATTCTAAATGTCTTGATACCATGGTAGCCCATCATTGGCTTCTTGGATAACGGTGACATTACCGACCAAAGGTGTATCCCTTTGTTAAATCTTCAAAGGTCTCATCCATACCCTATGTGGTATGTCTATCATTAACGGCAGAGTGGCTAGGGTATCGACGAACTTATTCTATAGTCTCGGGACGTGGGTGAACACTACGCTCTCAAAATAGGGGATCATCATTTCGAGCTCTCGATGAAACTGGAACAACATTTCTTCTTTAACCTTCCGTTATCTTTTTTCTTAGGAGACAACCTAAGACGAGTCACCTATGACTTTCAACTTTTTTGCCTCTAATTCTAAGGCTACTTTCAATCTGGCTAAGTAAGTTTCCTACTTAGCCTGATTGTTAGTAACTTCAAAACTCAACTTAAAAGCCAAAGGGATATGGAAACCACCGGGAGTGATGAGGAGTATCCCTATCTCGTATCCGTATTAGTTTGGCGCTCCATCGAAATAGATGGTTCATAGATGCTTCTCAATTTTTAACACTTGTTCATCGAAAAATTTAAACTCCGGTTCTTTTTCTCATTCAATAGAATGGTTGGCTAAAAACTCTGCAAGGGCTCTCCCTTTCATGAATTTTCTTGTGGCGTACTGTAAGTCAAATTTAGCTAGCATGAGCAACTAACGAGCTAACTTTCTTATCAATCTTGGCTTCTCGAAGAGGTATTTGAGCGGGTCCATCATTGAGATTAGAACAACTCGGTACGCTAGCATGTAGTGACGTAACTTCCTAGATACCCAAACTAGTGCCCAGTAAGTCTTTTCCGAAGGTGTATACCAACGTTCACAATCTGTCATCTTCTTTCTTAAGTAATAGACAACTATTTCTACCTTGGCTTCATCTTCTTGTGCAAGCATATACCCCATCACTGAATCAATCACTGATAGGTACAGTATCAAAGGGTTATCGGGTTCTAGTGGTGACAGTTACTGTCGTATGGCATCAAAAGCAGCTTGACACTGCTGATCTCACTGAAACTTGGTTCCCTTCTTCAAAAGTTGAAATAGAGGTTCACAGATAGTGGTTAACTTGGCGATGAATTAAATCTTTCCTAAGAAACTCCTTATGTCATTCTCGTTCCTTAGGAAAGGCATTTTGAGAATAGATTTGATCTTTGATGAGTCTACTTCTATCCCAGCTGCGTGATCATAAACCCAAGTATCTTTTCTGCTGTAATTCCAAAGGCACACTTTTGCAGATTTAGACGCATCTTGTACTTTCTTATTGGCTCGAAGAATTTCTTTAATGCGAAGACGTGTCATTCTCTAGTCTTAGATTTCCTAATCAAGTCGTCCACATATACCTCTACTTCCTTGTGTATCATGCCGTATAGTAATGTGGTTGCAGCCCTTTGATAGGTTGCTCCTACGTTCTTCAGTCCGAACGGCATGACCCTATAATAATAGGTTCCCCAAGGTGCCGTGAAGGTAGTCTTCTCTCAATCTTCCGACACCATTAAAATCTGATTGTACTGTGAAAATCCATCCATGAACGACGAGCGCATTCTTGGCGGTGTTGTCTACCAATACATCTGTGGGGAAGAGGGAAGTCGTGCTTAGGACTAGCCCTGCTGAGATCTCTAAAGTCGACACACACTCGGATCCTTCCATCCTTATTTGGTATTGGAATAATGTTGGCAACCCACTTTAGATACTCTATAACCATGAGAAATTTAGTGTCTACCTGGTTGGTAACTTCTTCTTTGATTCTGAGTGCCCAATCCGGTCTGATCCTTCTAAGCTTCTACTTGACGAGTTTGGCATCGGGGTAAAGATGGATTTGATATTGTACGATGTCGAGGTCTATGCCGAGCATATCTTCATAGGATCACACAAAAATATCTTTAAATTCTTTTAATAAAAAGATTAATTGCTCACATTCTTCTAAAAATAGCATAGAACCAACCTGAACCAGTTGTGGATCTTTTTCATTATTGAGATTTATTAAAACATTTTCTTTAATTATATGTTTAGCTTGCATTTCTTCTTCCTTTTCAATTAAAAGCTCTAATTCTTTAGGGACATTCCCCTCAAATTATTCAAAATTTTCATAATTAACACAAAATATTTGAGGCACAGCGAGGTAAGCAAAATTCGATTTCATTTCATTGACTTCAAAAGGAGTTACAACTTGAGCCTAAAAAGAAAAAGGACTCGGGGTACCAACAGACGCATTCTCAGCAGACTCGTCATTACAAACATTGTTCACAGACTCGGTGAAAACAAATTCAACAAACTCGGACTCCAACTTACTTGTTACATCATGTATAAGAAAAGACTCAAAAGACTAATTCTTTTTCATTTTAGCATCATCCATGATAAGTGTGATGTAAATCGCAGGCGCATCAGCTTCCATCATCATCACGTTCTTGTCTTCTTCGTTGCCTATATGTAATTGGGCCATCTTTTCATTGAAGAAAGAACCCAGATCTCCTTCATCGCAATGAATTACCCAATTTGTCGACACCTTTTCAGGGAATCTCAGCTGCCATACATTTGCTTCTTTCTAGTTGTTAGACAACTGATGGCCAAAAAAGATTTTTAACCCTGGGAACTTCTGTTTAGTCTTTTCTTCTATCTACGACTCGAGAAACCCGCAATAGGGGAAGTCGTCCTCTTTCTTGATGAAACGCCCATTCAACATGGGTTCGTACTTTCTTATACTTGGTTCTTCCTCCTTTAGCTTGTACCATAGTCCGTATCCATGACGATTGTGGTACACAAAGATTGGTTCTAAGATTCCTTACAAGTGCTTTTCTAGTCCCATTCCTAGAAAATAAGACATTCCCCTCATCATCGCTACGACTTTTGGGTTCACATAGTTTTTCTCGTCGTTTATCAGAACATGGATAACCCTAGTCTCATCGAAGTCGAACCCATTTAGAAGGAGATCTTCCTCCCCATGCTAAATCTCAAGTAGCGGGGTAGTGTCACAAATCGGGGTTGGCAAGCCATTTTCACTCAAAATGGTGACAGTTACTCCTTCCTTGATCAGCTTCACCTTTTGGTGTAAGGTTGACAAAACTGCTCTAACTGTCAAATCATGTAGCCACGGTCATCCTAGCAAAAGATTAAATGAGGCCGACACATTGAGAACATGGAACTCTACCTCACTTTTCAATGTCCCCACTATCAGAGTGAAAATTACCAATCCCAACATGTTTCTTCTCGTATTATAGTACGTTTGCACCCCTTGTGCACTCGGCTTGAAGTCTTATATCTTCAGTCCCAAACAATAAGCAGTTCAAAGTTGGCATACATTAAGAGCTGAACCATTATCGACTAAAATGATTGGCACCCACTTCCCCAAACACTAGACGGTTAGATGTCACTAAACGCAATAACATTGGATTACTTCTCGGTTATGAGCATTCCAACCAGCTGGTCAAGGGAGACATCGATCGAGATGTCTATGTTGTTGAGAGCCTTCAAGACGGCATGCCGGTGCTTATGGGATGCCACAAGTAACTCCCAAATTCTCACATTTGCCTGCGTCTTCTTGAGTTGCTTCAAAGCCATGTCTTCTTCCTCGTCGTTCTGTTTCTCTGCTTACTTTCTTGATTCCTCTATACCCCTACCTGGCTATCCCTTTTCTAACTAGGCAGGCTTAAAATGCCTCCTGCTTCGTGTAAGATGTTCTATTTGTTTCTCAGGTTCCTAAAGACCTTCAAATTGGTCGGTTACGTCTCAAATTTCGACTAACGGGTATCCTTTCTCTTGGAAGACCTAGAAATCATATGTTTTAGCCTTTTTTTGATTAACTCCTCCATTTTTCCAGAGATCTTCCTCCATTCCCATTATATTTTGTGAAAACCAATTAGATATTTCATCGATATCGATCTCTAGTTCAAAGAGTTGTGGCAGTGATACCCCATCAGCCGGGTCTTCATAATTGTATGGTGAGGGAGGACCCCAAGGTTTTCACGAGCCTCTATGGTCATACGATTCTTTCACAATCGGGTGTTATTCCGGTACTTCCTCTCCTTCGTCATATTCTATATCCATGAATTCCTACTCTATTTCTTCTAATTCTCATATGTCGTTCTCTTCTTGGTACTCCACTTTAAGAGAGCATAAGATTGGCACTTCGGTTTGAGGAGTTCTCAATTTTGGCTCATGAAGAGAAACAATGTATACAGAAGGGTCAAACACAGAATTTAGGGTTCCCAATGAGTTAACCTGGGGTAAGTCCTTCTCTTTCTCTTTCTGCTCTTTTTTCTTCTCAGTCTCCTCATTGATTGAAAAATTCTCTTCTTGCCTACTCTCATTATCAACTTTCTTTTCTTTCAAAGATTCTCCTATTTCTGGCACTGCTTTCTCTGCCTCTTCAACTCTAAAACTCGAATCGGCTTCCATGTGCTAGGTTGCCCCTCGGTGCCATGTTGTATCATCACTTGAAACGGTTGGGACTTGCCATTTGATGTCAATTTTGGCTTCCTCCAACTCATCTAATGCCTCAAGGCGTGCCAAATCCTCCCATAAACGTATGATTTCTTCATCTTCCTCATCATTACCATTGAAAGGAGGAGGAACTTCTTCCTCATGGACGATAAAGATTGAAAAATTATCGAAATCATTGTCTATCATATCCTGAATAAGGTCATTGATTAGCAACACCTCCTGTTTGAATAGCAAATCTGTAACGGGCATTGGTATTGTCACGAAGACTATGAATCTCATGGGATCAAAACTCTTTGACCCTCCCCCAACGGCATTCACATTCTGTTGAGTTGCATGATTCAGCAGAGGATTGGTGATCACATTCGGTTTCTAAACAACAGTGGGTGGAGGAATCACCTTGTTGTTTATCAAATCTTAGATCTCATGTCGGAGCCTCATTCAGTTGTTGGTTAAATGACCATGCCCCTGATGGAAGGCACAGTACTGGGTTGGATTGTATATGGGAGGCAAAGGAATCGGAGGTGGGGTCGACTCCAATGGCTTTAGGAAACCCCTCTCAATCAGGCAACTTAAAATAGAAGACAAGGGTATAGTGAGTAAGGTGAAAGTTCTCTTTTGGTTGCGAGGTGGATTTTGGGTAGTTGGCTAAACAGATGAGCTGGCTTGATTCGGGTTGGGATTCAGTAGGTCACTTCATTGCTTTGGTTCACAACATTGGTGGCATTATTCGGGTTATTAGGATATGACTTCCGAACTATTCTTTGACTATGTTCTCCCTTCTCAATATTCTCATACTACAGTGCATTCTCTATTTGTATCCCGGCATCAAAAACTTGCTCAAATGCCATCAGCGACTACGTTATCAGATATTTATGGAACTATGGCTGCAACTTCTTCACTACCATTCTCACTTGTTTGTTCCTTCTTAGTGGGTCGAATTATCATTTTTGTTGCCTTAGCCGTCTATCAGGTTAGAAACTCAAAAAAAGATACTTTGGCCTCCTATTGGGTAGTCTCGAGTTCTCGAGTGGTAACGTCGAGCCAGATGTTGTAATTATACTAGTTGACAAATGTAGCAGCAATGTCCACAAAGATTCTTATTTTTGCAGCATTCAAAGATAGAAATTATTTCTGAGCGGCTCCTAATAGAGACCGCTGGAAGAGATGAACCTTCAATTGGTCACTGGTCCCAATGACAACAAAGTTCCCACGTACATCCTTAAATGGATTATCGAATCTCTGGTCCGTTCGAATTTCTCCATGTCGGGTATCTTAAATTTCTTGGGAAGCTTAGCATCGAAAAATAAACAGAGTCCCTCGACATCCAACATGTAATCCTCAACTCCGCGGACTTTTCTCAAAATCTTTTCCAATTTGTCGACATTATCAGACAAGATCGACTCTTTCATAGCTAGAATTTGTGGGATTTTTCGCCAAACGGGCTGTGCAATTGCTTGCTAGGCTCCCTCGGGTCCCACATTATCATCTCAAATATTGTCTCCTATTTCATCCTCTTGGTCATTTGGAACAACTACATTAAGGTCTGCAACCTAAGTCTATAAAGCCTGGATCTGTGCCTGATACTGTGTCTAAATCCTAGCCTGATTGGTCATTGTAGTGCTGACTCCTTCAACTCTTTGTTGTAATTTCAAAATCGCCCTCATCATATCTGTCATAGTCAATTTCGGGTCTGCCATCGGTAACATCGATTATTCCACAGATTTGAGTCTTTTGCTTGGAGATCGGGCCTAAGTGTGTATAGGTTCTTCTTTGTACGGAGCTATTATCCTGGGTTTCTGAAGTAAAAGGACTCATGTAAATTGGAGAACTAGTTAACCGGGCCTAAATTCAAAATAAACTTGCATTCAATAACGGGACATGAAAATAAAACTTACCCTAATCAAGGTACCAACTATACAAACAAAAGCATCCATAAAAAAATCATATAATCCTAAAAGAAGGGTTCTATGAAACTATATGCACATGAGAAGGCTGGTAGGTCTGCACTCAGTGTACCTTCTGAATAGAGTCAAGAATATACCTCTCAATGCTAGAAATGGTGCAAGGCATGCTCAAATGGTATGCAATAACTTTTTTTGCCGTATATGTGAGAGCATGTGGCCAGAAAGCTTGTTGGCTTCCTCGACATAGTCCCAAGATAATAAACTGACCAGGGTATCGGGTAGGCGGAGTGGGAGTGGGAGTTTGAGAACAAAGTACACAAATATGAAAAATACAAATGCGAATACCGATATAAAGTTTACAACAAGAACCATTGACATTTCAAGTTTAGCTCTCTTGTGATTTTTTTGAAAAATCAGTTCCCAACAAAATTTCCAGAAAAATTACAGGCGTTTCGTTTATTCGTGGGGTGCATGGGATATTTATTATTTTGTAAAAAATATTATTTTCATTTCAAAATAATAAAATCCAAGATATCCGATCACGTTTTTTAGAAAAATCGAGTCACCGCTTGATTTTTTAGAAAAATAAAAAATAAATAAAAAGAAGGCTGCAGGTCTTTTAAAAATGTAACCAGAGAAAAAGAAAGTTCGGGGGCTAAGGTACAAACAAAGAATGTGTTAGGCACCATTTTCACCCAACCGTGGGGTTAACCTATACTTTGTTAATATTAGTTCCTGTTATAAACTTTTTAAATGTAACATATACAAAACGGGAGATTAAAGAGAGTTCAAACAAAAGCAAGTAAAGAAACAAAATCTTAACTACGATCATAGGGTCATGCAATTTTATTATTATATCTAAATATGTCACACGTGTCGTTTGAGCAAAGTAAAGAGAAAAACATACAAGAAAGCGATAAAACGAACAAATAAATATCTGAGGGTCATGTAACAATATTTATGTTCCTAGCATGCTATGAATAGGTTATACAAATAAAAAGAAAATGTTTAAACACTATTTTTTAAGACACTAGGCATACAGAAAACTCGCAATCGTAGCAACAAATATTGTGGCCATGACAAATATAGGGTTACCATGAGGAACAAAGTGAACAATACTACGGTCGTGACAAATAAATGTTGCGGCCAAGATTTTGAGAATCCAAAAGGGGTATAGTCAACATACAAAGTCTAAAACAGACTCAAATGGACAAGACATGCAAGAAAGAGACAATAATCCATTCATTTCAGGTTAGATCTACCATTCTTCATCCTTTACAAAAAGCAATATCTCAAAATAAATCATACAGGATATAAAAAACGAGTAACATAGTACTTGAAACACATTATTCATGTCACCAGCCTCACAAAACCACACCACCCAATGACAAATATGGAAATAGAAGCCGTGGTTGTTAGAAAATAAAGGTGGTCATTACTGTTGTTCTTAATAAAACACACGATCGTGTCATTCAAACGTCGCGGTCGTTATGTTTCTTGGAACCACGGACACCAAACTTGACGGAATAGAACACACAAGACAGAGACCATGACCTATTAGCTCTAGGCCAGATCTGCTATCTATTTTCCTAATAAAAAATAGATCTCGATACAGAAAATGCCAAACAGAATAAACAAAGGAAGGAGAACTTTTAAATAAACGAGTAATAGAGAGTTTTAAGGACAGTTTTTATGTTTTTAGCCTTATAAAAACGTCACGGTCGTGATAATAAGATGTTGCGATCGTGAGAAAATAAGGCAAAAAAGTGTTAGCCATGTGCAAAAGGATTACAGCCACGAGAATAGGTTTAACAAAACACACGATTATGACATTAAAAGGTCACGACCATCCTGTTTCAGAATGTCAAAATTTTTTTGATATGATCAGTGTGCTTTTGAGAAATAAAACAAAATGAAATTGACTATAATGTACAAAACAGAAAGCAATGAGTACACTGTTTATAAGAAAAACTTGAATGAACAATGCTAGATTGAAATAAATGATAAATAAACAATGAAAATAATGGAAACCTTATCCATGATGCCCTCGGGGGAAGAAAATGAGGGTTTTAGAAGAATATCGTGGGTTCCTATGGTTACCTCGTGTGAATATCCACCTCGAATGGCTCTTCGGGTGTGAGAATATGCAATCTCCAAGCCAATATGCGCTCCATGACCTCCCTCAATGCAAGCAAGAGCACAAACAAAGCCCGAAAAAGTATGAAATGGATATCGAAATATCGAGTGAGAGTGTATTTTGGTAGACTTTGGGCCTTTAGGTTCTTTCTCCTTTTGTTTTTGTGAAAAACAACACCTATTTATAGGCAAGATGGGCAACATAGACCCCCTCTAAAATGCTTCTATTTGTTCAAAAAGAGATAAAAATGACGACCGCTACCTTTTTGCTTTTACACAGTTCCAGTGGCTACCTTTATGGCAATAAAAATGGCAGTTGCGACTTTTAAAAGTCACGACTAAGCTCAAAAAGTTGCGTCCGTGAAAAAGGAAGTCACGGCCTATTCTAGGATTTTCAAAAAGTGGTAGCCGTAAGGATAAGAATGTCACAGCCTAAAGGCTTTGGTGGTTTTCTTAGTTTTGAACTGCATTCATGATTTTACTTGCTTGGGAGTATCTTTGGGCATAATTCTAATTTTTTTCATTATTGAAGCGCATTCGGGATGGATGCCTATGATTCCGCTTGGTCAATTGGGGTGTCTACAGCGTCGCCATAGAAGGATAAAATGATCTACTCGATGAGGGGTTCGCATCAATCCTAGTGAAATTTGATTTCGCCGCTTTCGGGGTTTTCGTGGGAGGTTAAAGTTTTGAGTTTTCAACTCAAAACGATAGGATTATTTATTACATTTGTTTAAATGTTTGGATTATGAGATTATTTATTTTTAGTTGATTAAAATGCTATGAAAGATGATTTTATGCTTGAAATCCTATGTTATGTTTATAAAGCATGAAATGTGTTGTTATTGTTGGATGGAGAAGTTGTTTGGATGTTTGTGAAAGTGACTTTTGAAAATAAATTTTGAAAATGGGAAGGGTTTATAAAATTGTTCTGAAAATGAGATTAATTTATTTGATATAACCATAAGAGTTGAGTTTTGATTTCAAGAATTGGTTGAAATTGTTAACATTGTGAAATATTGTTGATAACATCCTTGGATTTTGGATTGCACACATGTTAGTGTGGTTATTTGTATTTAAATGATTTAGTAAATGTACCGAAATAATTTGGTTAATTTGGGCTTATATTGCTCCTTGGTAAAATTTTAAAATTTTGTGTAAAGTAGGTACTTTGTTCTTTCAGTTTAGCCTCCGTAAATGAAGTGGTTGTCTAATTTGGGTATTTGTTAGTGTGGCAAATTATAAAACTTGTGATTGTCTAGCAAGTCTTTGTGTGCCCAAGACCTATGTCAATAAGACGAGTCTATAATTGTTACCGTGTACCCAAGTGTGACAATGTCGATACATAGTTAAATCATTTGTGGATGTGGAAAATTTTTGAAAAAAAAATGTGTTTTAATCATTTTCAAATCCTTGAGCATACGTGAATTATAGGAATACGTGTGGTTTTGGATGAAAAATGATTTTAAAACTTGTTTTTGATTGAAGTTATTCATATAATTTGATAATTACATGTCATGCATTTATCTTTGTTAGTATATTCCTATTGAGTTTTTGCTCACATTGGTGGAATAAAAATGTTTTTAGGTAACAAGGATAATCGAATGACTTAAAAGGGGTAAAGTCTTGTACTTTTGGTTTTTGGATCATATAGAACTATTTTGTGAATGTTGTAACTAAGTTCTTTAGATGATGCAATTTGAATTTTGAATCATGTAATTCACATTGTAAATCCTTGTAGCCAAACTTTCTTATGGTTGTAATAGTCCTTGTATAACATTGATGGAGCATGAAGGTAGATTTTGATACTTTAAAGCTCTTGAATTGTAAGACCTTGAGGCCAAGGTCCCATTTTTTTGAATGCCTGAATGAGAGTTGGGGTCATATCATGAGTGCTTATTTGTTTAAGAGTTAATTTATCAGGGTTTTGGATGATTTTCAATTTTTACCTCATATTATAGTCCGTGTGGGTTGTCTTTAAACCTTTGTTAACCTGAGGGTTTTTTAATTTGATTTTGATGATTTTCATAATTTATTTTCTAAGAATAAATAATTTTAAATGGATAATATTTTATATTTTTAAAATGAAAGTGTTAACACATTTTGAACAATCAAAATTGACACATTAGCAAAAAAAATGACTTTTATCTCAAAAGGTTTAAACACTTAAGTATTTTTCAATTAGAATATTTTGTGTTGATCTTAATTGAGAATTAAGTCAAACACTCCTTAGGCAAAATATACTTGAAGCATATCAAGTGTGTCAGCACTCATTAATCAAATGGATTGACACCCTAACTGTTTTACAAGTTGATCTTCAGGTACCAAAACGTTAGTGTCGACACAAACCAGTTCTGTGTCAACACAAAAGTGACGAAGTGTCCAGGACTCATTTTGAGTCGACACAAACGTAATTTGTGTCAACACAAAAGTGATCCTCACTTTCGGTTTTTAAAAGTTTAGATCAACACAAATAGAAATTGTGTCGACACAAAATAACCGATACCTCCTGTAGATTTTTGGTGTCGACCCCAAGACAAATCGTGTCGACCCAAAAGTCCCGACCATGCCTACAGCCCCAAGAGCAAATGTGTCGACACAAAATAACCGAGGGATCCTACAAAAATTCGTGTGTCGATACCAAAAGCAAGTTGAGTCGACACAAAGTTGTTCCTCCGGATGCTGAAGTTTCAAATTAGTCGACACCAGATTCAAAATGTGTCGACCCCAGAACGTTGGAAGGTAAAGTGCAAAATTTGTGTTGACCCCTCAGAAAATTCGTGTCGACCCAACTACTTGAATAATCCTGCCCTAGACACTTTGTGTCGATACCAAAGCTATTTGTGTCGATCCTAAAGACAGAAATTCAAAATACGGCAGATCTCAACGGTTGAATTTTTTGTATTTATTACCCCGACCTACCTCCAACGGTCAGGAACTCACAATAACTTATATAAGGAGTTACTTCTCAATATTTAAGAAGGTTGCAGAGTTGCATTTACTGTTCCATTGCTTAAATTCATCTTAAAAATCATCAAGCTTTCATTTATTGCTGCAACTCCAATTCTTATTCCTCATCTCTCTTTACCCTTTCAGTTATTGTAAATCTATCTTGTAAAGAGAGTGAGTATTCTTCTTTTATTACACTTTATTTATTGTAATTAAGGGTGAATCACCCTTTAGCCATTGAGTGAGTGAGTGAAACTCATCAAATAAGAGTTCAAGAGAGATTAGAAGAAAACAGAGGCTTGTTTTCATAGAATTTTCTTGAAGTTGTATAAAGCGTTGAATGTGCCCATAAACATTCAGATAGCTCAAGAGAAGACTTGAAACTTGTAAAGGCTTGAAATACGCCCGTGAAGTATTCTGAATAGTGAAAATACTCAAGAGAGATCTTGAGGAGTGGATGTAGGCTAGGATAAAGTCAAACCACTATATATCCCTGGTGTCTAGTTCTATTTCTCTATCCTTCATCTTTTAATATTTACATTATTTATATATTTGCATATCTGGCTTTATTGCTACATTAAAAGATTTTTGAAAAAGGATTTTAAATTGTTATTTATTTTTTAAAGACCCAGTTCACCCCCCTCTTTGGTTGACTAGATCTAACAATTGGTATCAGAGCTTGGGCACTTGCTTTTGACTTAACAGTCTAAGAGTATTATATGGCAACCACTAATATTGGACCTGTCCAATCTGAAGGTCAATCGACCAACAGACCCCCTTTGTTCAATGGAATAAACTATAACTATTGAAAGGCTAGAATGAGAATATTTATTCAAGCCGTAGACTATGACCTTTGGCGGGTTATCATAAATGGACCCAAAAGACCTACCAAAACTGTTAAAAAAGAAATTATCTATAAACCAGAAGAAGAATGGACTGAAACTGACATTAGGGAGGTACAAAAAAATGCTAAAGTTATGAATCTTCTTTACTGCTCACTTGACCCAAACGAGTTCAATTGGATCTCAACTTGTGACACAACTAAAGAAATTTGCGATAGACTCGAAGTTATCCATGAGGGTACCAATCAAGTGAAAGAGTCAAAAATCAGTCTGCTTGTGCATAACTATGAACTGTTTAAAATAAAGCATGATGAAACTATATCTAATATGTTTACTTGCTTCACGGACATTATTAATGGACTAAAATCTCTTGGTAAGATTTTACACTAATACAGAAATGGTCAGAAAAATTCTGAGGTGTATGCCAAAGAGTTTGGAAGAAAAGGTCACGGCTATATAAGAAGCCAAAGACCTGAATAGGGTCAACTTAGAAGAACTTCTTGGTTCTCTCTTGACCCATGAGATGAACATCAAGATGGATGATAAGGAAGACAACAAAAAGAAGAAATGCATTGCCTTCAAGTCTTCAACTCATGATGAAGAATCTGAAGAAGAGTCCTCTAGTGATAAAAATGAAGACATGGCTCTCATCACAAAGAAGTTCAAGAAGTTTCTTAAAAATAAAAAACAAGGAGGAAGAAAATTTTTCAAGAAGGAAGGATACAAAGAAGAGCTAAATAAGTTCAAAGGTGATTCTAGCAGATTCAAAGCAGAACACAAGAAGAATGAGATAATCTGCTACGAATACAAAAAGTCTGGACATGTCAAAGCTGAATGCCCTTAGTTCAAGAAGCAATTCAAGAAAGACTTCAAGAAAGTCATAATTACAGCTTGGGGCAAAAGCGATGACAGCAGCTCTGAGGATGAAAAAGAAAAAAATAAAGTTTCCAATCCATGCCTTATGGTCAAAGAAGATGACAAGGTAACTCCTGATTCGTTTTTATTAGAAGAACTGTAAAATGCTTTTGAAGATTTGCATGATAAGTTGAGAAAATTAGGTGCAAAGAATTCTATTTTGAAAAAGTTAGTTCTTTCCTACTCAACTGAAATTGAAATTTTAAAAAATAAAAAATCCGTCTTGCTAAAGCAAGTTTCTATTTTAAAAAATAAAAATAAAGCTTTAAGTGAAAAAGTTGAGGATCTTACAAAAACCGTTTATAAGTTCACTCAAGGAAAGAAAAATTTGGATAAACTTCTTGGAATGCAAAAATGTATTTTTGACAAAACTAGAATTTCTTACAAACCTAAGAAGAAACAAAAATTCTTGAGCAACATATTTGTCAATGCATCATCAAATCATTTAAATACCATTTGCTTTCACTGTTATGAGTATGGACACATTGTCACCCACTATCCACAAAAAAAATTCTTAAATGTTTCTGTTAAGAAGGCTTGAGTTTCTAAAGGAATACACTCTCAAGAAACTAACATCAAAGGACCTAAGAAAATTTGGGTACCAAAAATCAAAACTTAATTCTCCTTGCAGGTGTGTCTCAAATTCTCATTCAAGGAAGAGATATGGTACCTCGATAGTGCTTACTCACGACATATGACATGCAAAAAATTGATATTTGCATCTTTCAAGCCAAAAGATGGTGGATTTGTGACCTTTAGAGACAATAGCATAGGAAAAATCATAGGAATTGGTTGCATTGGTAAAATTCCTTCCCATTCTATTGAAAATATTTTGCTTATTGATTGTTTGAAACATAAAATTCTTAGCATAAGCCAACTTTGTGACAAGTGCTACAAAGTTGTGTTTGATCATGCTAAGTGTGTTATTGAAGATTCAACCAATAATAAAGCTATTCTTGAAGGTCATAGGCATGAAAAAATTTATACATTTATTCTAAATGATCTTTCTAAGAATAACACCAAGTGCTTTGCCGCCTTGAGCGATAATAGTTGGTTATGGCATAGAATAATTGGACATGCACACATGAACTTGATTTTCAAACTTTTGAAAAAGGAATTAGTGATTGGGTTATCCCAAATCAAATTTAAAAAAGATAAAGTGTGTGATGCATGTCAATAAGGCAAACAAATTAGGAGTTTTTTTCATTCTAAAAATGAGATTTCAACTTCTAGGTCATTACAACTATTGCATATGGACTTATTTGGTTCAACAAGAACTTTAAGGCTTGGAGGCAAGAGATATGCCTTCGTTATTGTAGATGATTTCAGTAGATACACTTGGGTTCTATTCTTAACTCATAATGATGAAACCATTGCCTCTTTTACAAAACTATTTCGGAGAGTTCAAAATAAAAAAGGTTTTCAAATCACAAGTATCCGAAGTGATCATGGTAAAGAATTTGAAACAAAGATTTTAAAAAATTTTGTGATGAAAATGGTATTAACCATAATTTCTCTGCCCCTAGAACCCTTCAACAAAATGGAGTCATTGAGAGAAAAAATAAGACATTAAAAGAAATAGCCAGAACCATGCTCTGTGAAAATAATTTACCAATATACTTTTGGGCCGAGGTTGTAAATACTGCTTGTTTTATCATAAAGAGAGTTATGATAAGAGCTTCTCTCAAGAAAATCCTATATGAGCTATGGAATAGAAGAAAACCTAACATCAGTTATTTTTGCGCTTTTGGGTGCAAATGTTTTATTTTAAACAACAACAAAGAATTTTTAGGCAAGTTCGATGCAAAATTTGATGAAGGTATTTTCTAAGATATTATATATCTAGTAAAGCGTATATAGAGTTTTCAACAAAAGAACCCTAATTGTTGAAGAATCTATACATGTTATTTTTTATGAAGCTAACCTTGGTTCTTCAAATGATATTTGTAAAGATAACCTTTTATATGTAGAAAAAGGTATTGAAGATATCTTCATCAAAGATAAGGAAGATCCAAATCAAGAGTAAGCTTCCAATTCTCAGGATAATACAGTCCACCAGATTGCAGAGTCTGAAATTTCAAAAAATTCAAAATTACCTAAAGAGTGGAGGTACGCTCATGGCCACCTGAAAGATCTAATCATTGGTGATCCATCTCAATGTATCAAAACTCGCTCTTCTCTATATAATGTTTGTGGCAATTTAGCATTCCTTTCTCAGACTAAACTAAAATATTTTGAGGAAGCTGAAAACGATGAATTTTGGATCTTGGCAATGCAAGAAGAGCTAAACCAATTTGAAAGAAATAAAATTTGAACTTTAGTCCCAAGACCTAAAAAATACTCCATTATTGGTACAAAATGAATTTTTAGAAATAAAATGGATGAAAATAGAGTAGTTTTTAGGAACAAAGCTCGATTGGTAGGATGTTGCAATCAAAAAGAAGGCATCAATTTTGATGAGACTTTTGATCATGTGGCTAGGCTTGAAGTTATTAGGATGTTGCTTGCTTTTGCATGCTTTAAAAACTTCAAACTCTATCAAATGGATGTCAAGAGTGCCTTTTTGAATAGTTTTACATTGGAGGAAGTTTATGTGAAACAATCTCCTGACTTTGAAAATCTAGTTTTTTCCAACAATATTTTTAAACTTACCAAGGCTCTCTATGGTTTAAAACAAGCACCAAAAGCTTGGTATAAAAGGCTTAGCAAATTTTTGATTGAAAATAAATTTTCAAGAAGAAAAATTGATACAACCATTTTTATCAAGTCTCGAGGAAGTAACATATTAGTTGTACAAATTTATGTAGTTGATATAATTTTTTGTGCAACTAACAAATCTCTTGCAAGGACTTTGCTAAGTGTATGCAGGGAGAATTCGAAATGAGCATGATGGGTGAGCTCAATTACCTCATAGGATTTCAAATCAAACAATCTCAAGAAAGAATTTATATCAATCAATCCAAATACACAAAAGACATACTGAAAACGTTTGACATGCTTAAGGCAAAGCCTTTGGGAACTCTAATGTGTCCTACAACAAAGCTTGATGAGGATAAAGATGGTAAAGTAGTGAAAAAAAGCGCTACAGAGGTATGATTGAATCCCTCTTATATTTAACTACTAGTAGACCGGATATTATGTTCAATGTTTGTATGTGTGCTAAATTTCAATCTAATCCTAAGGAATCACATGTGACTGTTGTTAAGTACATCCTTAGATACCTCTTAGGAACACAAAACCTATGATTATTTTATCCTAGAGGAATAGCCATTGAATTATTTAGCTATTCGGATGCTAATTTTGTCGGATGCAAAGTATATGGGAAAAGTACAAGTGGTAATTGTCAATTTCTAGGACACTCACTAATAACTTGATTTAGCAAGAAGAAAAACTCAGTAACCTTGTCTACAGCCAAGGTTGAATATATTGCAGCCGTAAGCTGTTGTGCACAAGTTTTATGGATGAAACAACAATTAGAGGATTATGGCTTTCACCTAGATCATATCCCTATCAAATGTGATAACGCTAGTGTAATTAATATATTCAAGAATTCTACACAACACTTAAGAACAAAGCATATAAAGATTAGACATCATTTCATAAGAGATCATGTGCAAAAAGGAAACATTAAACTTGAATTTATAGGCACCGATTACCAATTAGCAGACATCTTCACAAAACCTTTAAATGAAGAAAGAATATGCTTTATTAGAAGAGAACTTGCTATGTTATGTGCTCCAAATTGATGATTTATATGCCATACTAACCATGTCTTTTATTGCATTTTATTATGCTTGATATTCTTTCTTGAATGTGAAAATGTGTCGACACAAATGTGTGTAGTATCGACACAAACTGTATAGAAGTGGCACTGGAAACAAAAGTATCGAACCCATTCTATTTAGTGTTGATAGAGGTGGCATTGGGAACAAACTCTTAGTAAATTTATGTCGACACCAACCTTAACTGAGTTGACCCAAATCGCCAAAAAGTGTCGACACCAACTGAAATTGTGTCGACACCATTGCTCTTTTTCGATACCCACACTCAACACGAAATGTGTCGAAACCAAATTAGATTTGTGTCGACACAAATCGTTATGTCTATAAAAAGACGTGTTGGTCCACGAAACATCATTTGGTTTCTCACACTCTCTCTTTATAACCGGTTCGTCTCCCGCCTTCTTTCCTTCAAACCCTGAGCCGACCCCTCATCCTCGTCTCAGATCCACACCCAAATCCTTCAAAATGACACAAAAAACAATGGGGAAAGGATCTAAATGATCCAATGTCGAAGGTCCTTCGAGCCCTAGGACTTCGAAACGGAAGAAGATGACCCAAACAACTACAGCGACGACGACGATCACCTCTCCACAGAACGTTGCCTCCTCTGAGGTAATTTCTATTCAAAATTTTAAATCTCGTCAATTTTACTTTTCATCTTTTGTAAATCAAAAAATTTATCCCGGGCATTCTATTGATTTTGCCTATTTTGACTCGATTGAGATGAGGTTTAAGAACCTTTTCTCTAGCCTTGGGTGGGAAAGGCTCCTCAAAATCCAAGAACATCATTATCCCACGGTTGTGAAATCATTCTATGCTCACATGCACATTTCCTTGATTCCATCCACTACCATCACCACTTGGGTGAATGGTAAAGAAATCACTCTGTCTCCATCTTCACTTAATGAGATTCTGGACATTTCTCCTGGTGATATCTGTGTCTGGCACAGCCAAAAACTATTGAGGTTGAAGGCTTCTCTTTTGAGGAATGTGTCAAAAATATTTTTGAGGATAACAATATCGACCCTTACAAACTCTTAGAAGCCAACTCCCTAAAGCCATAAATGAGGATCCTTCACCACATGGTCAACCATATTTTCCTCCCTCATATGAAAAAATTTGGTGACGTTTCATATATGTACATTTTTATTATGTGGTGTATTCTGGAGAAGAAAAATCATAATCTAGGTTTTCTTTTCATTTTCCATATGTTTCACTCCAATGGGAAGAAAAATTTCTCTCTACCACATGGGATGTACCTGACCAAAGTGTTTCGACACTTTAAGGTCAACCTTTCTGAGGAAAAGGCCATTTCCTTTTTCAAGCATGATCTTTATGGAAAGTCCTCCCTAAAGCACATGCAAATTGCATGTGTGGATGGTACTTGGACCACCAATCGTAAAGGTACCCCCGCATCTGTCAAAATCACTCCTCCTCCTCCTCGTGATGTATCCTCCATCCTCATCGATCTTGACTCACCACCTGCTAGACCCGATCACATTGGACCCTTAGATACTCCTGGTCTATCTTACACTGCTCCTCCTCACACCACACCCACCCCTGTTCCCCCTGTTGCATCCTCATCGTCATCCATTCATGTTCAAGTCGACAACTCTGAAGTCATTTCATCAATCAACTCCCTGTCTTCAAAAATTACTCTCTTCCAGGCCAAAATTGATTCTGATTTCTTTGATATACATCATACCATCTCTTTTCTCTCTGAGAAAGTAAAACACCTGGACAAAACCAATTGGAGCCTCAGACATGACGTCAAAAATGCCACTGATGCTGGGAGGGCCCTTAGTAAAATCATGGATGAAAATATTGCATCCATTGTAAATTGCAATAAGGCTATTCTACATCAAGTGCGCAAAGAATACGATCAAGGCATCGTCACGACCATCCATGCAAATGCTCACAAGGTGAAAGAAAACCTCCAATGGATCAAGGAGGCTTGGGCTAAGCAGTTTAAGCCCAAAAAAACTAAAGAAAAAAAGGCTGCACACCTTAAAAGGGAAGCTGACCTATCTTTGGCAGCAAGATGGGAGGCCCTTGCAACAAGTGAAGCAAAAGATGAACGAGCACGTGCGACTAAAGAACGAGCTTCTGCCAGCAAGGAGAACGCCAAGGCGAAGAGAGATTTCAAACACTTTATGGACGTCCAACAGTTTTTTTTTTATAATTACAAAAGGATAGAAGAGAAGGGGAGGAAGTAGAAAAGTGAATGGAAGTTTCACATTTCTATGACAGTTGAAGTTTCAAACATTACTTTTTAGTTCTTATGAAGGTGAAGATGTAAAGTTTTAACATTCATTTTATTTTTTTTTGGTTGAATGGTTGATATTTGTTAAACTTGAATGTTTGAACATTTTTCTTTGGATGAATGGTAATACAGTCATTATGCTTTCATATCCTGCTCATTATATCTCAACTCATTTGCCTATGAATGTGTGTTGAATGGATTACATATGAAATTGGACGTGACTAGTTAAATCATTTTATACATTCACTGTTTTGCACAAATTAGAATAAATTTTGAATGTTTCTTGATCTCTTGTGCAAATTATGTTAAAAATTATATATTTTCACTCTATTGTATGCCTAGATTATAAAATTACTTTTAATGTTTAAAGCATATCGATAAGGGGAGAACCCTTATTGAAAAATATTTTAAATTATTTTTAAAAAAATGGTAATATGGTTGTAATCATAGAAAAATGAGAGATTGTTAGCCCAATGATTTTTTAATTTGATTTTGATTATTTTCATAATTTATTTTGTAAGAATAAATAGTTTTAAATAGATAATATTTTATATTTTTAAAATAAAAGTGTTAACACATTTTGAACAATCAAAGTTGACACATTAGCAAAAAAAAATAACTTTTATCTCAAAAGGTTCAAACACTTAAACATTCTTTAATTAGAATATTTTGTGTTGATCTTAATTGGTAATTAAGTTAAACACTTCTAAAGCAAAGTATGCTTGAAGCTTATCAAGTGTGTCAACACCTACTGATCAAATGGTTTGATACCCTAACCGTTTTACAAGTTGATTTTCAGGTACCAAAAAGTTAGTGTCGATACAAACCAGTTTTGTGTCAACACAAAAGTAACGAAGTGCCCAGGACTCATTTTGAATCGACACAAACATATTTTGTGTAGACACAGAAGGGATCCTCACTTTTGGTTTTCGAAAGTTTGGGTCGACACAAATGGAAATTGTGTCGACACAAAACAACCGAGACCTCCTGCAGATTTTTTGTGTCGACCCCAAAATAAGTTGTGTCGACTCAAAAGTTCCGAGCTTACCTGCAGAATTTTGGTGTCGACCTCAAGAGCAAATGTGTCGACACAAAATAACCGAGACTGACTGCAGAATTTTGGTATCGACCCCAAGAGCAAATGTGTCGACACAAAATAATCAAGACTGGCTGCAGAATTTTGGTGTCGACACCAGAGACAAGTTGAGTCGACACAAGGTTGTTACTCCAGATGCAGAAGTTTCAAACGAGTCGACACCAGATTCATTTCTGTCAACCCCAGAACGTTGGAAGGTAAAGTGAAGAATTTGTGTCGACCCCTCAGAACATTCTTATCGACCCAACCACTTGAAGAACCCTGCCTTATACACTTTGTGTCGACACCAAAGCTATTTGTGTCGACATCAAAGCTATTTTTGTCGACCCTAAAGATGGAAATTCAAAATACGGCAGATTTAACGGTTGAATTTTTGGCATTTATTGCCCCCACCTACCTCCAACGGTCAAGAACTCACAAAAACTTATATAAATAGTTACTTCTCAGCATTAAAGAGGTTGGAGACTTGCATTTACTGTTCTATTGCTCAAATTAATCTCAAAAATTATCAAGCTCATATTTATTGCTGCAACTCATGTTCTTGTTCCTCATCTCTCTTTATCCTTTCATTTATTGTAATTCATTTCTGTATAGAGAGTGAGCGTTCTTCATTTATTACATCTCTTTTATTATAATCAATGGTGTGTCACCCTTTAGCTTTTAAGTGAGTGAGTGAAACTCATCAAAGAATAATTCAAGAGAGGCTAGAAAAAAACAGAGGCTTATTTTCATAGGATCTTTTTGAAGCTGTATAAGGCGTTGAATGTGTCCGTAAACATTCAGATAGCTCAAGAGAAGACTTGAAGCTTGTAAAGGCTTGGAATACGCCCGTGAAATAATCTGAATAGTGAAAATACTTAAAGGAGATCTTAAGAAGTGGATGTAGACTAGGATAAAGCTAAACCACTATAAATTCCTAGTGTCTGGTTCTATTTCTCTATCGCTCATCTTTTAATATTTGCATTGCTTATATATTTATATATCTTGCTTTATTACTATATTAAAAGATTTTAGCAAAATATTTTTAAATTGTTATTTATTTTTTAAAGACCTAATTCACCTCCTCTTGGATTGCCTAGATCTAACACAAACATTGCAGGTAGATGTTTGTATTCAACATATCAAACTAGATACTAATGCATTAATACTACTACTCATTTACGCAAGGATACTGAAGGAAGAAATATACGTTGAAAAGTAAGAAAAAATGCATCTTCTTTAAGTTAAGTGAAAAGTTTTAAAGAAAGTATAAATGATCGATTAAATAAAATTGATAGTAATTTATTATAATCAACGAGTGTATGCAATCTTAGCATTGAGAGATAAATAAGTATTTAATAATATGAAGCACGAAATTATTTATTAAGATAGGACTGGAAGTGCAATTATAAATCTTTAATGGCATGAATTCTAATTTATGAAGTTATGAATTTAATTTGTATTGAATTAGATTTTTCTAATTACATAAGGAACCCGAATCTTATTTACTCATCAGGTCCTTGCCGTAACCTATTTATATGCACTAAGATTTGAGTTTCTTATATTCTCGTGAGAAACAAATAGATGAAACCAAGAGAGTGTTTAAGGGCCACAAAAATTAGATCCCACCATTTGTTCGTGATCAGGTATACAAAATACAGAGGAAGAGTTGAGGCGTAGTCCAGTTTCTGCTCGTCTGCATCCATCTAACAGATTTCTTTTCTAGTGCTGAGACAAGATCAATCGGAGAGATTTCGAAGGTATAACTCTTGTTTCACTGTATGAATTTTAATCAGGTTTTTTTTATTTTTGTATAATCTGTATACACTATAACCGGTTCCTGGGATTTGGTTTCCCAATACGAACTTGGTCAGTGCATCCGCAAATTGATCGGCCGTGGCAACATGACATATTTAAAGCAAGTCTTTTGAGACCAAGTCACGCACAAAGTGAAAATCAGTAGCAATGTGCTTCATACGGAAATGAAACACTGAATTAGCATAGAGGTAAGTTGCCCTAACATTATCGCAACAAATGACAATGGTTTAGTGACTAGAAGCCCTAGTTGATGGAGTAAAGATTGCAACTAAAACAATTCGGCAGCTATGCATGCAGCCGCACGATATTCAGCATTTTATAGATGAGTGTGCAATAGATCGTTGTTTATGTGAACTCCATGAAATGAAAATGCCTCCAATATAGAAAACAAATACAATACTAGAGGTCCAATCATTGCAATTATCGGCCCAGACAGCATCGGAATAAGTATGCAAAAAAGGATTGGTGTGGTATTTAAAGATAAGATTGTGGATAATTGTGCCTTTGAGATAGTAAAGAAGTCTTTTTGTCGTTAGCCAATGCAACTAAGAGGGTTGGTGCATGAACTGTGACAATTTATTTACAACATATGCAGTATCCGAATGGATGATGATGAGATATTGAAATTTCCTAATAACACTACAGTGAGTATAGCATGTGCAGAAAGAGAAATATCTAGAGTGAGGGATCCACTAGCAAATATGGGCGTGATAACTTCTTTGGCTCCAGTTAATTGAGCACGATCAAGAAGCTAATGTATATATTTATGTTGACAAGAAATAAGGTAGAGATAACTTCAATATCCTAAAAAATAGTGGAGATCCCCTAAATCTTTGACAATTTAGAGAGAACAACGATAAACAATGAGATAGAGGCATTATCGCTCCTAGTAACAATTAAGTCATCAGCATATACCAGGAAATAGATAATACTACCGTTATGATTGTAAATAAATAAAAAAGTATCTGACTTGAAATTAATGAAGCCATAAGATTGCAGAAAGGATCTAAGCCTAGTATACCAGGCACGAGGAGCATGCTTAAGGTCATATATGGCTTTCCAAGCTCTACAAGCATTAGTAGAGCGACTTAGATCAACGAAGCCTGGGGGTTGAGTCATATAAACATTCTATGTTTTAGAATAATGGAGAAAGTCATTATTAACATCTAGTTGGCTAAGCGACCAACCACGGATAAAAGCAAGAGAGAGGACAATTCAAATTGTGGTAGGTTTTACGACAGGACTAAACGTGTCAATATAATAAATACCGGGCCATTGATGAAAACCTTTGGCAACTAGATGATCTTTACAGCGATCAACTACCCTATTAGATTTGCGCTTAATGCGAAACACCCATTTGCACCAACAAGATTTTGAGATGGGTGAGAAGAAAAAGCTCCCAAACTTCCATTCTAAAGGAGATCATTAAATTCTGCAGACATAGGAAGATGCCATTCAGGATCACGAAGGGCTTTAGAAACACATGTTGGTTCAAAAAATTTGAGTAGGCAATGTTTAGTGGTGACGAGAAGTTGTTTAGGTTTAAAGATATTTAGTTGAGATCGGATAACAATAGAATGGGTTTGGTGGGTGCAGGTAGCGGCGTAGAAAGAGGAATATCAAGATCAAATTTTGAAGATGTGGATAAGAAATTTGGTGACTAAGATTTTGGAAAAACTGAATTTGAAGTGAATAAAAGAGGGATAGGAGTGGCCGAATTTAAAGGAGCAAGAGAATTGATTAAATGTACATTGGGATTGAGGCTACATGAAGTAGAGATAGATGAGATTGAGTCGATAGTGGAGTTGAAATGGATAATCATATGGCTCTCAAAGGGCTTATGGCACAATGTGGGCATGTTCCTTGGATAATAACAATGTGGCTCCCAAAGGGTCACATTTTCCTCTTATATATTATAAACAAGAGTAATGCTATGGTGACCATGTTAAGTGATCACATTTAAGTAGCACATAATGTGACTTTCTACATGTGTTGCTTATACCATCTTATAGACCTACAATTTATATCATTATCATATATTTTATTTAGTATTAAATGACATAAATATTGACACGTGAAATGCCACATCATGTAGTACTTAAAGATGATTATCATGTATTACTATTTAAACAAACAACCATAAATATGAGTGTGTGGACGTAGAACATACCATATCAAAATGTTGATACTGTTAGGGATTGAACAAATCATGATCAATACAATCTACAAGTCTCTTGAATCACACACATAAGCCACAAAAGATAGAAAATGAACAAGAAACCAAACACAAGTGATGAAACACATATTTACGTGGTTCGGCAAAATGCACCTACGTCCACGGGCGTGTAACCCTTGCAACAACTAAAATAGTATTCCCGCACAGACCGCTCAATCGGTCTTATACCAACCTTAGTTTTTCTGCAGTCAGCAGAGTTTCTGATGACTGATTTTCACCACTTTCAACATTATACATTATCCAGACATCCTTCTAGACTACAATCTCACCTAACCGATTGATCGGTCTGTCCCACAATTGGATTTTCTTCACCTTCCAACAATCTCCCACTTGAAATAGATCCACTCGAAGCCTTCTGATACCCAGAAACCTCTGTTGCCTTAAACAAAAACATAAACCAAGGAAACAAGTGTGATCCATCCTGCCATCTTCTAAGCTTGAAGACCGACTGAAACTGAACAGTCGTTCAACTTCTCCACTGCCACTACCTTTGTGAACATGTTTGTAGAATTTTCATTTATATGAATCTTCTCCAGATCAAACTGCCCCTTTTCTAACTGAAACCAGATAAAATGATATTTGATATCAATGTGCTCGGTCCTTGAATGGAACACCAAGTTCTTTTCTAGATGTATAGCACTTTGACTGTCACTGAACAGCTGACACTTGTCTTGCCCATTACCCATTTTCTTCAAGAAACCTTTTAACGATATCAATTCCTTACACGCCTTTGTGGCTGCTACATATTTTTCCTATATGGTAGAGATTTTCATAATCTTCTGCAATCTGTAAACCCAACCGACTGTTGCACTACCTAAGGTAAATACATACCCAGTTGTACTCTTCCTACCATCAATGTCCCCTGCTAGGTCTGAATCTATATATCTTTGCAACTAAATCTCTAAACCATCGTAACACAAAGCATAACTCGTGGTGCCTCTAAGATGCATCATAATTCACTTTACTTCTTCCCAGTGCTTTGTACCCAGATTGGACAAACTTTTACAACTGGTGAAAATATCTCTATGTAATCTATCCTTCGCTTTTGCTGAAACCCCTTTACTACAAGGGTAGCCTTGTGCCACTTGCTCCCATCAACTTCTTCTTTCAGCCTGTAAACTGACTTATTTTGTGGTGCTGACTTTTCCATAGGCAACTATACCAAGTCTCAAGTCTAGTTTGATGATAAAGACTACATCTCATTATCTATCGCATGCTCTCACCTGCTCTTTACCGCAACCTATAAAGCTTCTTCAAAGTATTTTGGCTCACTATTGTCAGTCAATAGCAAATAATGCAATGAAAGAGAATAACGGACTATAGGCCTAGTGATTCTGGTAGACCTCTTGAGAGTGGGTGTTTGTGGTTCTGCATGTGGAGTGGACTGTGTGTTCTCATCCAGGAGTTCCAAGGCTCTATTAGACAATCCTTAAACTCAGCATAGTCTGATTCATCTTCAGTCCCACCCTTTGATCATGTCTATTTTTATACAAAACAAACTCGTTGAATATCATGTCTATACTCTTGACCGTCTTCCTATTTTTCATATCCTATAACCTATATCTGTAGCTATCTGTACTGTAACCAACAAACACACATTTTTGAGACTTGGGGTCGAGCTTACCCCTGTTCTCTAACTTAATGTGTACATAAGTTGTGCATTCAAAAATACGTAAATGGTAAAGTTTTACCTTCTTTTCAATCCATGCTTCCTCTAGCTGTCACAATACAAGGTAACTGAAGGTCCCTTGTTAACAAATACGCAGTTGTGTTCACTGCGTCTGCTCCGAACTATTTTGGCAATTTGGCATGCAACGTCATACTCTGGGCATGTTACATGATCATTCTGTTTATGCGTTTTTCCACTCTGTTGTGCCTTTTTTATCCCGTTAGCGGCACAGTGATTCGTAAATTCCCTGCTACAGTAATCACCACTGTTATTAGACTTCAGACACTTCAGTTTTTTGACCTGTCTCATTCTCAACTAGTGCCTTCTAGTTCTCGAATATGCCAAAGACATCCGACTTGTTCTTATAGAAGTAAGCCCACAGTTTTCTGGTAGCATCATAAATGAAGGTTACAAAATATCGTGAGTCACCAAGAGAAGGTACCCGACACCCGACACGATTTCCATACATTAGAATGAACCAGCTCCAACCTTTTAACTTTTGGAGTCTTCGTTTTCTTTATAAAGCTGACCTTCTTCTATTTCTCAAAAATGCAATCTTCACAAAATTCTAAATCCACCGACTCAATACCTGGTAGCTTCCCTTTCTGAACCATTACCTTCATTCCTTTTTCGTTTATGTGACCGAGTTGTCTATACCACGTACCGACATCAATCCTAGATGTTGAACTCATATCCTGTTGTAATAACCCGATGATACATAAAAGGTACTCTTTTTTACTCTCGAATCAAGACCAATGACCCATTGCTCATCTTCCAAGAATATCTTCCAAACGACGTCACAATCCCAAATTCTACCAGCTAAACCCACTGAGATTAAGTTTCTCGTTAGACTAAGCACGTATCTAACTTTTTTCAGCTTCAATATTGTACTGTTGGCTTGTGTGATATGTACCTTACTCTTCCCACTATATTGTAGGCCTCATCGTCTCTGTTGGCTTGTGTGATCTATACCTCATCCTTCCCAGCTATATTGCAGGCCTCATCGTCTCCTAAATACACTTTCCCAAAATTTTCTTTTACATAACTGTGAAGTACATCCATGCAAGGAGTAGCATGGAATTAGGGGTGTAAAAACAACACATGACCTGAGGGCGGCCCACCCGAGGCCCGTTACTGTGCGGGCTCAGCCCGACCCGATCACGACCCGAGCCCGGCTCAAACCCGTAGCCTTAATTTTCGGGCTTGGGCCTCCTCCCCCAAAGCCTGTGGGCCATGCCGGCCCGGCCAGAGGCCCGTAACCCAAAAGCCCACCCGCATACCAGCCCGAAGCTAGCTGTTGGGCGTGGCCCGATGCCTTTTTTTCAACAGCCCGGATCGCTTGAATTTGAAAATCAATGGTCAAGATTAAGTGTCCGTTGGGTCTGCCCCAACCCGACGCAGGCCCGCCCAACGGCTAATTTTTTATTATTATTATTTTTTTTAATTTATATTTTTTTCCTATAAATAGGGCTCCCTATTCTTTTTCAATTCACTCAAATAATTCTATATTCTCTCTACTCTCTAATTAATCGGTGATTCGTAAGTTGGCGATATTCGAGTTCGGTGCTATTCGGGTTTAGTGCAATTATTGGCGAATCAATGAGTGAAGATCAAGAATCAAGATCAAGATCAAAATACAAATCGATCGAGATCAAGATTAGAGATCGGAGTTTCATAATTTGGTTTACTTTATTTTCTGCAACTTAATTTTTTTTTGCAATATTTAATTTATTTGAATACATTTTTTAAATTCTAATTTTTTTAAAAAAAATTAAATTTTATTTTATTTTCAAATTTTAATTAGAAGTTACTTTTTTTTACTCTCTATTCTCTAATTTATCAATTTCACTTTAAAATTTTATAATTTTTTATTTTATTGATGGATCTAAATATATTTACCGTTGATGAAGAAAAATATATTTTTATATTTTCACTTAGTGGTTCTAATCCCACTCCCATTGCTCCTATTCCTAATCCACCCACTGGTTCATCAACGTTTGCTGGTGCATCTGCATCTGCATCTGTAGGTTCATCTAGCACAAACATTTCAAATGCGTGAAAATTTTTTAAAAATTTTTATAAAAAAAATAATAATGAAAACGTTATTGTTAAAGCAAAATGTAAAATTTGTAATAAACCACTTTTGGGTCACACATCGAGTGGCACTAGCCACTTACGTAGACATTTTTGATAGTTACCTAAAAAATGCACCTCTTAATCTCACTTCACAAATACAGATAGGTAGGAGTCCAACTAGTAATATTACTAATTTTTTCTATGATCCTATCCGCGCACAAAATTATGTTGTTGATTATATCATTCAACATGAACAACCATTTTCAATGAATAAACAACAGAGATTTGAAGCTATGATACAAGGCGGATTTGTTCCTCAATTTCAACGTTTTTCTATAAATACTACAGAAAATAGAATTTTAAGTAAATTTGATGAAATTAAAACCGAGTTGATAAATTTATTTACAAATTAAAAAGGAAAAATTTATTTAACTTCTGATTTATGCACTGCTAAAAATGCATACGAATATCAATGTATTACAGCATATTTTATAGATAATGATTGAGATTTATGTAAAAAAAATTCATTTAGCACTAGAATTTTTCTATACTAGTTATTCTTTAGGTGTAAAAAAAAATTTCATTTAACACTAGAATTTTTCTAACTCTTTAAAACGTAATTTACTGCTTCTATTGTCATATTCTTTATTTCATGTTCGTTGTTTGACACATATTTTAAATTTAATTATAAAAAAATAATTTAAATATTACAATGAATCTCTTGAATGAGTTAGACTAGTAATAAAATGTATAAATAGTAGTGCAAAAAAAGTTGACATATATAAAAAAATATGTCAACAAGAAAATATAAAATGTAAAAAATTATAACATAATATACAAATTAGGTATAACTCGACATATAATATGTTACAACTAGCAATAAAATAAAAATAAAAATTTATTTATTTTTTAAAATGAATATAAAAAGTAACTTTACTCCATCGATGCCTAGTGATTGGGATAATTTGAATATATATAAAAAAATTTATAAAATTTTTGATCAAGTAACAAAATTATTTTTCTATATATGCACTCATACTACTCCATTAGTTTTACTGCAATTAAAATAAATTACCGTAATATTTGATGAATTTTTAATCAATGTAAATTATTATAGGATTATATTTAGTATAAAAGGTAAATTTAATAAATATTATAATAAAATAATACATATTTTTAGAATAACTTATATACTAGATCATAAGAGTAAAATATTAATTTATAATATTTTTAAAAAAAATATTTTTGGTAATGCAAGCCAATTTGAACCAATAAATAAAACACTTAAAAATTTATATGATAAATATAAAACTCATATAATACCTCAATCAATACAACCCACGGTTAGGACTTCATTTTGAAGTTGTAACGATGATTGATCTATAATTAAAATTAGGCGACTTTTTGAGGTTCATAGGATTTCTATTATAGAGCTTTAACGTTATTTTGATGTTGTAAAAAATTTAGGTGAAGATAATTAATTTTGATATTTTAAATTATTAGAAACAATACGAGGTATCGTGGGCTGTATTGTCTGCGATAACTCGCGATATACTTGCAGTTTCTATCTCTATAGTTGTTTCGGAGTCAGCTTTTAATATAGGTGGACGGGTGCTAAACGACAACAGATCTAGACTCACTCCGGAAATGATCCAAGCATTAATAATTATACAGGATATAATTTACGCAGCGAAGATGTATCAAAAAATAAACGAGAAGAAAAGACTCGAAGCAGACTTAAAAACTATCCCATATGGAACGCTTAAAGAATTATCAGGCTCAAACAAATTTTTTTTTTTTTGCATATGTAAACGTTATTTCTTTATATTTGTAATTTTACATTTAATTTGTAATGTATTTTAAATAGAGAATAATGCAAATAATTGTTAGGCTTGTATGTGCCAATCTAATTAGATGTACTTGATCTACAATGATGTAAGTTCTCTATTTTTAAATGATGTATAAATACACTTATAATGTGTAAAATTATAAATTTTTTATTTTTGATTAATAAAATTTATATTGCATTTTATTATTTCAATTGTTCAAGCTTATTTTATTTAATTTCTTAAACTTATAAGTTATAATAAATTAATAAACTTTTAATAATATAAACTATACACTTATCAATTAATAATAAATTTATAGTAAACTAATAAATAAATAAAATAAAAACTTATATAATATAAACTGATAAGCTATAAACTTATACTAAATAATTAACTAATCAATTAATAATAATAATATATTAGAAGCTTATAATAATATCCACTATAATATTATATTTAATAAAGTTATATTTATATAATATAATAAATTAGTAAGTAGTTTAAAGTTTAATTTCAAAACTTATTATTATAATTTTAATACGTTAGTTTATAATATATAAACTAATAAACTTTAAGTTAATATGTTAACTACTAATAATAAAGTAGTAAACTAACATTAATAAAAATACAAATTAAACAACAAAAATCAAAAAAACTCGCCCATGGCCCGCCCAAAAGCCCGAGGCCCGAGCTCATAGCCCAAGCTCGATCCCTTTACTTATAGAGCCTAGGCCGACCTCCCCCCAAAAAAGCCCGGCCCACCCCAATTCGAAAATTTAGCGGGAGCTCGACGGGCCCGGGCCAGACCAAAATTACACACCCACATGGAATGATGCTTCCGAATCAACAATCTAAGAATCTATTTTTGAATCCAAAGCACAAATCAAAGCATTTATGTTTTTCTTATCTGAAATATTTATCGTAGCCTTACTCACTTCATTTCCATCTTTTCGTTGTTTTTTCATAGCCTTACAGTCCTTCTTGAAGTGACCCTTTTGTTCACAGTTCCAACAGTCATTAATTTTTTCTCGTCGGCCCGAGACTGTGATTTGCCCCATGACTTGGATCTGTGATTTCTCCGGACCTTTTGGCAGTTTTTGTCATTCTTTTTTCCTCTTCCTTTGGCATTCAAAGCTGACCCTGATTTTGATGCTTCACCCGCTATTCTTCTACGTGATTCCTCTCCCAAAATGAAAATAACAACATCCTTCAGCTTCAACTTCGTTGATACCAAAGAGTTGCTCACTACCATAGCCAAGCTACTCCAGCTTTTTGGTAAACTGGACAATAGAACTAAGGCTCTGACTTCATTATCATAATCAATACCCACCGACTATAACTGATTGGTAATTGTATTGAATTCATTGAGATGTTCGACAATGACGGCATCATCTACCATCTTTAAGTTAAATATCTTTTTCATCAGTTATAGCTTGTTCGATGCGGAGGGCTTTTCATACATCTTCTCAAACGCCTTCAAAAGATCTGATGTCGTCTTCTCCTTTGCAATATTGAAAATCACCGACGGTACGAGAGTTAATCACATGGTTCCCAAGAATTTTTGATCTAATACCTCTCATTCATTCCGTAGCATGTTCTTTGATTTCTCCCCGATTAATGGAAGAAACAAGTCCTTTGGGTACAGAACATCCTCAATCTACACCCTCTAGAGAATGAAATTTGAACCGTTAAACTTCTCAATCTTGATCTTTCCTTCATCTGTCATGTTGGGTTCTTCAACCTCTAAACCTAGAACTCTGATACCAATTGTTAGGAATTGAACAAATCACGATCAATCCAACCCACAAGCCTCTTAAATCACACGCATAAGCCACATAAGATAGGAAATGAATAAGAAACCAAACACAAGCGATGCAACACATATTTACGTAGTTCGGCAATACACGCCAACATCCACCGGCTCACACTTTCACTATAAACTTTTAGGAGAATACAATACAATGCTTTTAAGGCTAGAGATAATAGAATTGAGTCAAAAACCTAACGGTTGTGCAATCCTAGCTGCAATTAAAATAGTGTCCCCGCACATACCGCTTAAACGGTCCCAAGACGGCTCGATCGGTCTTATACCAGTCTCAATTTCTTTACATTCTACAGAGTTTCTGGTGACTAACTTTCACCACTTTCAGCATTCTACACAGTCCGAACATTCTTTTAAACTAAAATGTCACCAAATCGATATACGTACGTTATATATTCATAAATCTAGAAATTGATCTATATTAAGAGGAGGCAATAGCGATTATTAGCGTCACTATGACTCTGCATTAAAAACGCACATGGCACAAGTGTATTAGTTAAACAAAACACATAAATATTCTAACATGGTATATTATAATGACTTAATAATTTAGTGGCTGTAGAGGGAGATTTTGATTGGATTTTGCTAAGTGTATAGACATTGGGAAAAAAATTTACATTTCTCTCTCATATAGAATATGTCCCACGTGTTATGAAATCTACTTTATATAAAAGAAATATATTTAAGTATGAATTTTTAAGTTGTTAATCACCAACTCAATTAAAAATTTAAACTTTTAAAGTGAGAAATAATTTTATTATTTATATCCTCAATATCCATACTCATGTGTGGATTGAGTTTTTATCACAAATTAGTCAAACACGTGCAATTTGTTTTTAATTATTTGATAAAATGTGAGGTTTGAACACAATATGTATTGTCTACTTTGATATCGCATTAGATTAAAAAAATTTGATTAAAAATTTATCTAAAAATTTAAACTATTAAAAAAATATTTTTATTATTTATATCTCTAAGCGCGTGTTTGTATGCAAGATTAATAGTGGGATGATATACTATTTAAAAATAATTCTATATAGTACTATATTTGTAAAGTATTTAGTGAGAATCAAGACAACCCTAACCAACTTAACACTACATTAGTGGGACTATTTCAATTCTATGAAATAAGCGAATTAATTAGTCTCGAAACTATTTTAGTATTTTTGTATATAAAAAATTTTAATTTTATTAAAATTATGTCAAATTAAATAACATACTATATACTTATTATTAAATTATTCTGCTCTTAACCAATTAATTTTTTATATAAAAATTATTACACTAATAATTTAAATACATTATTTATTCTATAAAAATATTTTTTCAACAAAAACAAGCCACGGTGTTGGAATATATGTTGTACAAAATCTTCAATCACAAGAGGACAAGAGCATCCAAAGACGTGGGGAGAGAGAAAACTGAGGAGGGAGGGAGCGGGGGCTACGTGGAAGAGAGAGAAAGTAAGAGCATTAAGGGTCTGACAGAGACGCAGCACGCAGGTCTGGCAGAAGTAGAAGGAAGGAATATTGAAGAAGGTCAAAGGTGCCATAGCCACCGGTGGCGCCACTTTGGCACTTTCTTCCTACGTGGCACTTGATTCTCACCTGTTACCAATTCATCACAGCCTCAGATGCTCTCTCGTTCTCTCTCTCTCTCTCTCTCTCTCTCTCTCTCTCTTTCTCTTTTCTCTTTCTCGCTTTCTCTGGCGTGGATAACCGAGTTCCCAAATGATTCACCTCTTTGCATGGAAGACATCGATCGGTTGACCCAGTACCAGCTCAGCACTTAATAACTCTCTCTCTCTCTCTCTCTCTCTCTCTCTCTCTCTCTCTCTCTATATATGTATCTGTCTGCCTTTATTCTTCTCTTTCTTTCTGTAATTTCCCGGGAAGTAGAGACTAAACGAAACGTAGACATCACATGCTACGTCTTAGGTATTCCTTCGGAAGAACTATGGCGTAATGCTATTCTCAGTAATTTTTAATTTTTTTTATTAATTTTAGTTATAAATTTTAATTTTTTTTAACACTAATAATTTTTATTATAATTTATAATTATTTTTTTTATTTTAATTATAAATTATAATTTTTATCAAATATTTACAATTTTAACTAAAAAATATAATTTATAAATTAATAATTTGGTGAAAAGTTAGGTTTTCTTTCTTTTTTTTTCTTGTTCAAGAAAATGGCTTCTCTTCAATTTGAACAACTACTGATTACCTGTACTTAAACACAATTTATTATTTTAGAGTTAATTACACTGCAATACTATTTTTTAACTTGTATTTTAGATAAATTCCATTCACGTTTTAACTATTTAAAAAGTTATTAATGATAAAGATAATTTTACCCCTTTTATATTAAAGTGTAATTAAAGAGAGTGATAGATATGGATCTTATTTCATATTTCAAGATGAATAATTGAATAGGCTATAAAAATGACAATTTTCTTAAAAATGAAAAATTGACAATATTGAACTAATTGAAAACAAGAAATTACAAAAAAATACCAACTTTCTCTATTAACATTTAAAATTTGAGATTTTAAATTTTAAATAAGTGTTAAATGTACGAATTCGATAAAAATTTAGAAAAGTTTTCATTAGTTGAAAATGAGAAATAGTTTACAGTGTATTGATATTGTATAAATTATAAGAAATTTAGCATTGAAAAAAGGAGGAATTCTCATTTTTACAATTGAAAAATAAGAACATTCTTGTTTTCTACAATAATTTATCATTAAAAAACTTACGACAAAAAAAGTAGAAATATTGTTAAATAAAGATAAAATAATAAGGGAACAAAAAATAAAATGTACACTGAATTAGTATTAATACAAATCAAGTTTTAATTATAAATAATTAAGATAATAAAAAATATGAATGTTTACACTTCTATGTATATCACCACTTAAAAGTATGTAAATATTTAAATTAGAAATACACAATCACATCATAAAAATATTGCAATTAAAAAATTCAAAAAAATCATCCAAAAATATGTATATTTATATATATGAATTAAGCCTCTTTAAAATACTAATAATTTTTAAAAATAGAACTTATGAAATAATAAAAAAATTGACAAAACTAGCCCTTAAATAAGTATTCAAAATAGGACGACTCGCCAAAGCCTCCTTAATTTTATATTCTTCACTTATTTAGTATAATAACGTATACTAAATACTTTTCAAGAGACTTACTGCAATTTTTTAACATCAACATAATTGTGATTATAATTTAACTTCTGTTAATTTTGTTATGAGACAGAGAAAGTTGGATCAATACTATTATAATAAAAAAAAGCGTAAACGCAGAATAATTTTTTTAGATGAAATTTCTTTAGAAAAAGAATAAATATGTAAAATTTTCTATAAAAAAGGGTAAGATTGTTAGAAGAATTATTAATTTCTGTTAATAAAAGGAGTTCCTTAATGCACACGTTTTCTTTCTTACTATGCTTCGAGACTTGAAGTTTAATTATGAATTATATACAAAATAGTATGTGCAATTACCATCTCCCCTTAAGAAATTTCATCTTCAATGTTTTAATATGAAAATTGCTAAATATATATAATTTTTTTACTTAGTGCATTCATATATTCAAATCTTTATGCATAATATACAAATATTTTATATGTTTAGTAGTTGTACCAAAAAAGAAAATGAGTATTCAACAACAGTTTTAAACTTTTTGAATTTTTTTCACTTGATACAAATTAAAAGAATAAAAAATTATAGTGTTTTAAATTTAAGTTCAGTATTTTTAATATTGTACATGCATCGTATGAGCACAAATACTAGTTTAAAATAAATAGAAAAAAGAGTACTAATGAGACAAGATAGAGAAAAGGATATAAAAAAAATTAAAGTTAGGAAAGAAAGTAAACAAAATTTTAGCTTTTAATTAAACAAATTTTATTCTTTAAATATGTTAGAATATATGTACATCAAAATTGTTACAAAATATACATAAATTGTTTAGTCATGCAATAGTATAGTTATCTGATGTCATAAGTTTTTTAAAAGTCACACAATTATATGGGTCTATTCATATTAATTTAAGTATTGAAAGCCTACATGTTCGTGTGACTCTAAACATTTTGTGGTAAGACATTTTTCATTAGAGCATAGAATAATGTTTTCTTTAATTGCGGCATTCATTGCGTCACTTAAGTTATTTTTAATATTATGCCAATTCTTTTATTCAAAATCAATATTAAATGGATAAATTTTAATTTTAAGTTAAAAAATATAAAAATAACACAATCTTATTACTTGGAATGAACTCATCAATTTATACGTAAACCGGAGAGAAGTCAAACCCTTTTTATGAATAGTAAATTGTTAATTACAAGCAAGATTAATTTTAGGGAAAAAAATATTTCAATAACAGCTCCCTCAACTAATTTATTTTTATCTATTGTTAAAATTGAAAATGAAACTGAAAATGATGTCACAAATGCTTGTGTTTCTTTTCTGAAAAAAATTCCATTTACTGTCCACTAAGTGATAAATAGTAGATACAAACAAAAACATTGAAATTAATTAAGGTGAAAATATGTTACTATTTGTAACATTATATTTAAACTTTAATTTTTTTAAAAATATTATTTGTAGATGTCCACTATCTATATATGGAACAATCCTTTAGCAATCATTTTTTTTTAATTGGAGTATGACACCTCCTAATGACAAATTGTTTTGTACCCTTGTAATATTATGCACAAGATTGAATATAAAATAGAAAAATAAATATAAATTTTATTATTATTATTAACAATCTTTGAGCAATCAGTTTATTATCCTTTAATTATTAATTTTGCATAAGAACAAATATATTTAAAAAATTAATTATTGTGATCCAACTATTTTTTTTTTTTTGTACTTTTATTTAACAGTTCATATTCTCCATAAATGCCAGATTTCCAAAACTTTTTAAGAAAGGACTCATGGAGGAGCCCTTCATTAATGCCAGAAGGAAGAGAAAAATATTGTATTTTTCCAATGATGATTGCTATATATTAACCCATTTTAATGCTCTTCAATTTTACTGTATACATGACAAGATAGGTCTCTTCTCTATAGGAATGTAAATGTAGGAAGATAGAAATGGGAGGTGTGGTTCCTAATTCATATTTTACGGGCAGAAATAGGATGAAAAAAATTAAAAAAGCAATGAAATTGAAAATGCTTTAGGAATGATTAATAAATTATGCTAGAGAGAGAATATGGTAAATGAGAAAATAATAAAAAATGAGAGATTAAAACTAAAATAAAAATAAAAATGAGAGATTAATATAATTTTTTTATATTTTATTCTTATTTTACATTTTAAAGAGATTAAATCTTACATGCGTATTTATAAATATAACAATATTTAATTTATAAAATCGAATGCGATGGGTGTTACCTTAGTACAGAAAAAGCAAATATATTGTTTATGCCCCACTTGTTATTGATAACCGAGAAAACCTATGAATAATAAGATAACTGCATGCGGGCAATGTAGAACAAGAAGGAAGAAATTACTAATTTCTTTTTATTTTTTATTTTTTTATATATATTTTATTCTGACCATAAAACTCAATCAATAAGTAATTCAATTAGGAAAGCTGGTGTTTGGATAATAAATAAGAAAAATGCTAACGAAATGGGGGTGGATGATAAGTTAAAAATTTATATAATAAAATAGGAATGATTTTGTAAAATATTTTACGGGCCATTTTATTTCATGGTTAAGATATATTTTAGTATAAATTTAATTGTTAAGATTTATTCTAAAAAAATATGTTATATCATTCATTTGACCTAAAAATTCTACCATAAAGATTAATTATCTAATTTTTTTTTAACTTTTTATAATTTTGAAATTATTCTTTTGATTTTTATCTTTACAAATTTTTTTTGCCAAAATGACACTCATCTTTAATAAATGGTCAAATTATTTTTTTATAAAAAGTAAACTTACTTTTTAAAATATAAAGGCAATTTTTAAAATTATACTTAATTGATAAAAAATTAATAAAATAAAAATAAAAAGCTAAAATTTTGTTTACATATATATTTTTTCTATTTTAAAAGTATCTTTTTATCTACAAAAAAAACTTAATACGATCAAATTAGTTTAATATTAGTAATAATATAAAATTATTTCTTAACTATTTTTATATTACTGAAATTATATTAAAAAAATTTACTTAACATATTTTAAATAGGGTAGTGTTAACCACCACCCACTAAGCAGTGGTTAATAGGTTAATAGAGACAAAAAAAATTTAATATTAATACACTTTTAAAGTAGAATTTACTACTTTTATAAATATTAATACATTTTACACAAATACCTATACATTATACACTTTTTATCCACGGTCATTGGGTGGTGGTTAACATTTTCTTTTTAAATAATCATATTTTAATACTAAATAATATTTATATGCTTAAAATTTTTTACAGTACGTGAAATACACATTGATGTCTTAAATTATAAATATTTCAATTTACAATATACATGGATCGCGGTATTAAGAATTAGATTGTATATGAACTTATATTTAGATAAAAAAAAAATAATAACAACTTAATATATATGTCAACTAGCGAATTGTTCATGTTTAAATGTATTTTTAATATAATAATATACATCATTATTTTGGTTTTATTTTTTTTTTAATTTATGAATTTTGAATTATTGTTCAAAATTAATCTAACGATATAATTATATTAAAATATGTCTTTAAACATTGGTAATTCACTAATATATAAATATTTATGCACAGTACGCTGATATTAAAAAAAATTATCCCCATTCTTTTCTTATTCACTGCCAATGGAATATGATCAGCCTGACATAATAAATAAATAATGCATTAATATTTATACAAAAAAATTAATAAACTTTGTTTAGCAGGACCACTCAATTAAAATTCAGCAACAATATAATGAAAATTTTTCACTAGGTGATTTAATTCATGTAAGCATGCATTAAAGACAGCATATCTTAAATCTCTAGACTTCCAAATTGTTAGGGTAATAGAATTTGTATTTTAAATATTTAAATAACTGTATCAAATCTTATTTTGTATTTCTCCTCTCTTATCTCTATAAATACAAATGTTATTTCTCTAAATCATTTAAAGAAGAGAAAATATTTCGTTCACAAAGTTCTAATTATTAAGTTCAACATGGTATCAGAGACATTCACCACTAATTCTTCCTCTTCTTCTTCAATTACAATGTAGTCTCAAATTGTTCAACCAGTTTCTCTCACCAATGCTTATCATTTCATCTCCATCAAGCTAACTTCTAAAAATTTTCTCTATTGAAAAACCCAACTATCTTCATATCTTCACGGTCAGAATTTCTTGACTTCGTCGATGGCACATTTCCATGCCCTCCACTTACCCTCCTACGCGATGGTGCTCCCACCCAGAACCCTGCTCATGCTACTTGAGTATCTCAAGATCAACTAATCATGAGTCTATTGATCTCCTCCCTTTCTGATGAAATCCTACCGTTAACTGTTGGTCTCACCACTTCTCGTGAGATTTGGGTTACTCTTGAATCCTCTCTTGCTTCTGCTTCTCAGACCCAGATTCTCCAGCTCCACTGGAGTCTTCAAAGCTTGTAACAAAAAGATCGTTCTGTCACTTCGTTTCTCTATGAAGCCAAAACCCTTGCGGATGAACTTACTGCCGTTGAAAAACCTCTCTCTCTAGCTGAATTCAACCTCTGTATCTTCAAAGGCCTTAAACACGAATTTCGTAATCTTGTCACTACTCTTGCCGCTCGTTCAGAACCTGTCTCATTTTCTGAACTTCATAGCCTCTTACTTAGTCATGAGTTTCTTCACCAAGATACATTCTCCACGCTTCAGATCTCATCCCCTTCTGATGCTCCTCAAGCCAATCTTACTCAGACCACTACCCACAATCGTGATTCTCATTCTGGACACAATCGGGGCTCCTCTGGTTCTTCTCGCTCTCGAGGTCGTGGTCGCCACAATCATTATGGTCGTGGTCGCCCTCACTCTTCGTCTGCTGGCATCCTTCTTCTCCATCCTCTGACAGTCGGTCTCGCTGTCAAATATGTGGTCTCAACAACCATACAGCTGCTCACTGCTATCATCGGTTTAACCACACTGTTAATCCCAGTGCTCATCTCACCACCTATGCAGCTAGTCAATCTATTCCGATGGATTGGTTTCCTGATATTGGCGCCACTCATCATGTGGCTCCTAACATTGCCAGTCTTTCCAACGTTGAAGACTATCATGGAAACTCTCAACTGCGCGTCGATAATAGTCACGATATTCCCATTTCCCACATCGGATCTTCTGTTCTTCACTCTCCCACTTCCTCTTTTAATTTACCCACTGTTCTTCGTTTGCCTTCTTTTACTAAATCATTACTTTATGTTCATCAATTTAGCAAAGATAATCGTGCTTTCTTTGAATTTCACCATTCTCATTTTCTTGTTAAGGATCAAGTTTCCAAGAAAAAATCCTCCTTCAAGGCAAGAATGAAGATGGTCTCTATAAGCTCCACTCTGCACCATCCTCTCCTTTGGCACTGTCTTCTGAATGCATCTCTCAATTCCTGGCATCATCGTGTTGGCCATCCTAATGATCGTGTTCTTCACCAAGTCGTGAAGTCTCATGTTCTGCCTTTTTCTTCTCAAAAATTGTGTTCCAACACAGTTTGCCACTCCTGTCAACTTGGCAAATCATCCAAACTTACCTTACCTTCTACTGAGAATAAAAATTTAGCTCCATTAGATTTAATTTTTAGTGATGTATGGGGTCTTTCCCCAATTTCTTCTAGTGATGGTCATAAGTACTTTGTAATCTTTTTCGATACTGTAACAAAGTACATTTGGTATTTTTTCATGTTTAATAAATCTGATGTGTTTAATCTTTTTACAAAATTTAATGTAATGGTCGAACGTCAATTTTCTCATAAATTAAAATATGTTCAAACTGATTGGGTGGCGAATATCGTGAGTTTCGTCCTTATTTTTAGACTTTGGATATTATTCATCGTTTATCGTGCCCTCACACTCATGAACAAAATGGCTTAATTGAACGTCGACATCATCATATTGTGAAAACTAGATTTGCCATTCGCGCTCACAGTTCTATTCCTCATAAATATTAGTATTTTGCCTTTGAGATTGCTGTCTATTTAATCAATCGTCTACCGTATCGTGTCTCTCATAATATGTTCCCGTTACAACTTTTATTTAATCGTTCTTCTGATTATTATTTTTTTAAAATTTTTGGGTGCTTATGTTATCCTTATTTTCGTCCTTATCGTTCACATAAAATTTTCTTTTGATCCACATCGTGTGTTTTTCTCGATTATAATTCGTTTCACTCGAGCTATCATTGTCTTAATTATGTGACTGATCGTATCACATAGCACATTGATGAAAGTAAATTTCCTTTTTTCAATCCTAATATTATCACTTCAACACCTCCCTCATCCACTTCCACTTCCCCCTTTGTCACATTTCTGCTCCCCATTCATCCTCCACAACTTCCCCCTTCTTCCACTATCCCACACCAGATTCCTCCGTTGTTATCTCCTCCATCAGCTTCGGCACTCATTCCCCAAACTCGACCACAAACTTCGACAAGCCTCACCCAAATGAATCATCCCCAATATTCGGTTCCGTTCATTTCGCAGTTGCAACAACCCGGATTCACCTTATCTCAACACACATCTTCTCCACCTCCACCGAATCCCACAGATTCGATCCAACTATCTCGGCCGCCAACCTCATCTTCTTCCCCCCACCCGAATCCATCTTTGCTATCCCCTCCAACCACTTCGGCACCTCTCCCCCAACATCGGCCACCCAATTCGGAACGGTTACCTCAAAATTTCCCCCTTCCACTCATCTCCCATCCCCGTCCACCTCCCTCACAGCTTTCGGTTCCTCTTTCAAATCTGCCACCAGGATTTGACTTATCCTCTAATCTCCCTTCTCCCCTTGCGCCGTATCACTCTCCCTCTGAAATCCCTACAATTCCGGACACAGCTTCCACATCTCCAGATGCTTCACTTCAGCCGAAACTCCTATCCCACCTGGATCCGCCATCCTCATCATCTTCTTTTCCACTTCTCTCGCCCCCAACCGGATCCTCGTTGCCCCAGTCAACTCCACTCCGTTCTCATCTCCAAGATAATCGGGCATCTTCACCTCATCCTCCTGCGGCAATCACTCCTCTCCCGTTGCCCTTTCCACCTAATTTTCCTTCACTTTCGGCACCCATTCGCCACAATCGGCGACCACCGCGCCCTCTACGGCCCAATCCGCGCCCCACAACCACTGTTATCTTCCATTTTATCCACATCCTCCGCTTCTCCTATCCCTATTCCCTCCCCTGTTTTACCGTCTCCTCCTCTTGCACCTTCTTCTTTACCTCATTCAAATCCTCTTACCACTTTACACCCTTATCCCTTAACTTCCCATTATTATAATTCAGCTCCTCCTCAAACTCCAACTTTATCTCCCACTCCCATATCCTCTCCTCTTCCGGCAACTTCTACCCCCATTCATAATTCTAAGGGTCTTAATCTTTTTGTTGATTTAAATATAAACCCCCAACTTAATTTCTCTGTTCCTTCTAACCGAACCCATCCAATGGTTCTACGCCACATGTCAAAATTTTTGAATGCTTTGCTCACCCACCCATCTTCTTCTTCAACATCCGATTCATCCCATGTTTCTCCTACTGAACCAACCTGTTTTACTATTGCAAAAAAAAAATCCATTATGGCGCCAAGCCATGTCTACTGAAATTAATTCCCTAATTCGTAATGGTACTTGGAGTCTTCAACCCTTTCCTCCTCGTTCGAATCTTGTTGAGTGTAAATGGGTCTATCGGATCAAACGCTGTGCCGATGGGTCAATTGAACGTTACAAAACTCGTTTGGTTGCAAAAGGTTTTCACCAACACGAAGGTCTCGACTATTTTGAAACATTCAGTCCCGTTGTTAAACCTACTACCATTCGGACTATTCTTTCCATTGTTGTCTCTCGTGGTTGGTCTATTCGCCAATTAGATGTTCATAATGCTTTTCTTCATGGCATCTTACATGAAGAAGTGTACATGCATCAGTCATTCAATTTTGTTGACTTAGATCATCCCAACTATGTGTGCAAGCTTCACAAGTCTTTTTATGGTCTTAAGCAAGCACCTCGCGCCTGATTCTCTCGTCTTACCACATTTCTTCAAACTCTACACTTTCACGCCTCCAGATCAGACTCATCTTTATTTATCTATCATCACGCCGGCATCAGTATTTATATCTTGATTTACGTTGATGATATTATCATTACTGGCTCTTCCTCGTCCCGTATCCAACGCATACTCTCTTCGTTTGGTGCTGAGTTTGCTATCAATGATCTTGGCAGCCTTCATTATTTCTTAGGGGTCGAGGTTCATTCTAAACCCACTGGTCTTTTTCTGTTCCAACGCAAATACATTCTGGATGTCCTTCAAAAATCTATAATGGACCACTCAAAGCCTGTTGCCACACCTCTCTCCACAACAATGAAATTGATTGCTACCAACGGCTCTCCATTTAAAGATTTCACTCTTTATCAACGAATTGTTGGTTCCCTCCAATATCTCTTCATCACCCAACCTGACATTGCTTTTGCAGTCAACTGAGTCTGTCAATATATGCATTCTCCCACGGATGCTCATTGGCAAGTTGTGAAACGCATACTTCGCTATCTCCAACAAACTTCAAACTATGGCCTTTTACTTCGGAAATCTACCTCTTCACACCTGCAGGCTTACTCCAATGCTGACTGGGTTGGTTGTCTGGATGATCGCAAATCCACTTGTGGTTATGCGATTTATTTGGGTACAAATTTAATTTCTTGGTCATCAAGAAAACAACGCACCGTTGCGCAATCATCCGCGGAGTCAGAAAATAAGGCGTTAGCTAATGCTACTGTTGAACTCTCCTGGTTACGGTCCTTGTTATATGAGCTTGGTATCTCCCTCTCTCAATCTCCCATCCTATGGTGTGACAATCTTGGTGTTACTTATTTGTCTGTGAATCCTGTTTTTTATGCCCGCACTAAGCATGTTGAGATCGACTTTCATTTTGTTCGTGACAAAGTTCGTCGCAAAGAGCTTCAAGTTCAATTCATTTCTTCTAAAAATCATATTGCTGACATTCTCACCAATGTTTTACCTTTCACATCTTTTCAACATTTATGAGACAAGCTGCAAATTTAACAATTGGATTTTACATCTTGCGAGGGGATATTAGGATAATAGGATTTATATTTTAAATATTCAAATAACTGTATCAAATCTTGTTTTGTATTTCTCCTCTCTTATCTCTATAAACACAAATGCTATCTCTCTGAATCATTTACAGAAGAGAAAATATTTTATTCACAAAGTTCTGATTATTAAATTCAACACAAATAGGTAATTTTATATTTAGAGATATGTTTTTACGGAGAATCTTTTACACAAAGAAATTAAATGTTATTTCACTTTTGAGGTGCTTCTCGTTTGCAACCAAACACAAATTAAATGTTAATTCTAAATGATTCAAAGTAGCTAGTAATGTATTTTTGGGGGCTTTGTTATGATATTTAGGGTCTTTAGTTATGAATAACTATTATATAAAAGATGATTTATCAATTTGTAATAAAACCAAGTTGAGTCCCGATTGTGTTATGAAGTTTACTCTTTTATTATGAATTGTTGGAAATTTTATCTCAATTATAAATTTCTATGGTAATTTTTCTTATGAACCATTTTAATATTGTCTTATTATGATTAGATTGGTGTTAATTGTGTAATATTATGCTCTAATTATAAAGATTCATACTTCAGGGAACTTGAGATGGGTACTTAGGCCTTTTTTGAAGGCCTTGTATGAGATTGGATGATTAAGTTTGTAGAATTCATATTACATGTATTTGATTGTGGAGTGAAATTGGAATTTTTAGTCCTAATGAGACTAGAAACTATCACATGTCAACACTTAATCGGATTTCTCTTCATATATAGAAGAAAGAAAAAAAAAGACAAAAAGAAGGATTTATATTTGCTTCTGATAGTGCCTGCTGCGGTTATTTTTTTTATAATTTGAGCCATTCTTATTATAGAGAATATAAAAAAAATTACAAAGAATAAATTAATCGAATATCAATAATTGTTGGGATTGACTCGAATTTGATGTTGGTGGATCAAGTAACAAATTTAAAAATCTTTAATCAATAAGTGATATTAAAAGATAAAAAAACTGAAAAATATTGAATTTCTTAAATCACAGAAAAATAAGAGGTTTCCTAAATCACATAGTGATTTTTTAGGCAATCAGTTTATTAAATTGAATTTTAATTGTAATTCTTTTAAAATTTATTTAAATAGGTTTAAGCACCAGAAATTTAAGACTCGAGCGATTTGAGATATCTCAAATACACCAGAGAGATTCGGTTAAATTCAGAAAGAGTGTCTATATATATATAGATAGAGTAAGTGATTGTAAGTCTTATTTGGCGAATAGTAGATTCTTTTTTCTTATCTCATGGAGGTAGGTAGTTAGTCGAACCACGTATATTTTTGTGATCTTTTTAGATGTTTTTGTTTTATTCTTTATTTATTTTGTGTGAATTGTAATCTATGTGAATTTTTTTATTACCCAATCAGATTTTATTTAGGAATTTAGGCATAAAATCCCAACAATAACGGCAAAGCAAGATCACATTAATTATAAAACAATGAGAATAAGTATAATTTTTATAGTAGACCTTACATTTTTTTTTTTAAAATTAACATAATCCAACTATGTACTTGTTGATTTATGATCAACTCAAATTTTTTTAATTTAAGTTTTTTTAAGTAAACTTTGCACCATAAATATGTAGATCTCGTTGTTGTGTTATGGCATAAACAAAAAATAACAACAAAAAAAACAACATAATTTCACACAAAAAATACGGTTTACCTATGTGGTTAAATCACTTAAAACTAAAAATAACATTAATTTTGTACTCTTTGCGCATCGAATAATTTTCTCATGGACATACTTTATTATTCTATCAATTTACTGCAAGATACACGTGTTATTACACAATTCACCTTACAAGAAAAGAAACCAATAGGCAATAACATAGCAATTATATTTCTTTAATAATCCAAAAAATTAATTCACTTACACTATATCCATAATCAAACAGATAACTATTTGACGGAAAACGAGTTGGCAACCATAGCAGTCACTCTAAAACAGAAGAGAAAAACAAAACTGCAAACCAAAATGTCAAATGAATCTTAAAATATTATGAATCTTACAATGTCAAATGAATCTTAAAATATGTAACATATGTTTAATTTGCTTAAATTATAATTTTTTAAATAAAAATAAAACTAATGTCTTCAAAACATAGTTTCTCGAGTTTCTTCCTTCTGCAAAATGGAGTTCCTCGTCTAAAAGAGTTATTCAAATCCATGGTTCGTTTCTCTTTTTTTTCTTTTTGAATTACTAGATGTCTGGGCCAGTTTGCGCACACTTTGACTAATCTCAAAATTCTGAAATTAACAATTAGATAAACCTCGAGTGGTGTTAAAAGAGATTTGAACTAACGACTTTTATTGAACCTTCAAAGTGAATAAAAACGAAATAACTTTGCCTATATTTTTTATAGATCATTGAATGGCAAATAAAACTTAAAAAACAAATAACTTGATTAATGAAAAATGACAAACCTTGCCCATAATTTTTACAGATCATGGAATGGCAAATAAAACTTAAAAGAACAATGATCTTGATTAATGGAAAATAACAATCAAAGATTCTATAGTGTTGTTCCATGGAGAGGGTCGGATGAAGAGCCTCGGAGTAATACATGAATTATATAAATTTAAGTACTGGTATTTAGCAAAAGCTAAGTACTTAGTATTTAGTAAAAACTAAGTATTCAAATGAATCGAATTGTAATAAAATCAAGATAGCATACATATATATATATCCCTCTTATGACTAGTTCTATTATTGAAATAAAATAGCTCTCCTGACTCCCTCTATAATTGATATGACATGGTTGATAAAGTTTTTCCATCACCTAGACCTAGACTAATTAGTGTATGTCTAAATCAAACTTGAGTAGTCTAATTAAGCTCATGTGTTGCTTCTACTACTGTCGCTGTTAATTGATATTTGAATAAATTCACCAAATTCGTTGACATCTAAACAAGTTTATCCTATTCTTCGTGAAACAATTTACTTTTAGTTTCTTTAAAATTATATAAATATACATATATCATATAATTATTTGAATTATCATATATATATTTCTTTCAAATTAAATAAATTATAAGAAGTTGAAGTTAAGAAAAATAATCCAAAAAGTAGAGAAAAATTATTTAGCCTCTGCAGACTTTTTTTAAAAAGAAAAAACCATTAAAAGACCCACTTAGGCCCGGAATCAAGAAAAAAAGCTTTATTTTTTAAAAAAATCCAACTTTAAAGCTGATTTATTTGCACTAATATTCTTGGCAGCTTTAAAGGCAACTATAAAAAAAAAACCAAAATTTTATTCATTCTTTTTTTTTTTTAATATTTATTTTTTCAAATTATCCTAAGCACTTACTTTTTGCATTTTTATTTTTTATTTTTAAACTAATCTTCTTAAAAATTTGAGCTTAAAAAGTATTCCAAACACTTATTTGGCCTATTTATATAATTAATTAATTTTTCTTATATATTTTCACATCTATTTTTAATAAATTTAATCAAAAAACCTAAAAACCTATATAAAAAAAAAAAAACCTAGAACGTACACAAGCTAATTGTACAGTCTAATTAATGATCCAAATGCGAAACAAAACTACAAAAATATAAAGCCGACATTTTTTTAATTCTAATACATCCATTTCAATCTTTAAAAACAAGCATGGCCAATGTAATTAAATCAAATAAAACTACTTTAAATGAAAAAATAAATCAACAATTTCATGCTAAAAGACGTCAAGAAGCCATTACAAATATCCTGGAAAAGAAACCAACAATAACTTCATGCTAAAGATGTTATACACATATCAGATCTTTCTTTGCACAAAAATTACAACAAGGTGAGAGAGAGAGAGAGAGAAAGAGAGAGAGAGAGAGAGGTGTCAGCTTAGCTAAGCCATTGGAAGTGGTGTCTGGGGGCTAGAGAGGAGGGGAGGCTCGGAGCTCAACAACCACCCCCCATTGGGTGGTTTCCGAGCTGTGGTTGCCAGTTATAGCCAACCAGTAGCTGCTGTAATAACCAGAGATCCTAGCTTCGGTAGCAGTAAAAGGAAGAAGAAGATGATATGATGAAATCTTTTCTCAGTTCTCTCTGGAAGTTTTGATTTGACAAAAAAAAAAAAAAAAGGATACTAACAATCCACAACCCTTCTACGAGACTATTGGTCCATGTCATCTTCACGCTCGCTGTCTTCACCATTATTATCGCCGCCGTTTTGGGGGCTGCTGCACCTTCTGCTACCGCCACCACCGCCACACCAGTCCTCGTCGTTATTACCACCCCTTCCGCCGCCATCGATGTGGAGGACGTTATTGCCATGTACTTCTACTCCTCCGCCACTGATCCGCTCGTCATCCTCGTCCTGATCCGCTTCGGAGTTCTTGGAAGTGACGGCGGGAGGAGGAGATTGATAGAGAGAAGCGTTGGTGCGGCCGACAATGGGGATCGGCTCCGTCAACTGCCTGCCGTCGCGAGGTGGCGAAAAGACCACCGGCAGGTACTCCTCCGCCTCGCAAGGGAACTTCGAGTTCTTGAAGTGATCTTTCAACGCTTCCACACCCTTTTTCCAATTTCAGTGTATATATATCAAAACAATGTAATCGATACATATATGTGTGTGTGTGTGTGTGTGTGTGTGTGTGTGTGTAGAGAGAGAGAGAGAAATAAATACCTGCAATCTGGCGTAGGTGACTTCACAGATTTTCTTGGAATTAAAGACTTCCCAATTTTGAAGGTGAAAGGCTTTGTAAAGTCTCCATGTCGCTTGCGGGGAGGTCATATTCACGAATCCGTATCCCACATTACACTTGTTGCTGTGTTCGAAATCGAAAAGAGAAATAGAAAGAAAAAGAAAGAAAGAAAGAAAAAAAAGGAAGGAAAAGAAAAGAAAGAAAAATACAGTAACCAGATTAATTGAAGTGATGATGAGAATAAAAACAAACAAACAAACAAAAAGGTTAAATAAGAGATAAGAATTTAAGGAATAATTAAAACACGAGAGGAGAAGAAAATAGAAGATCACATGAAATCAATAGGAAGGTATACAAAGTCGTAGGATGACAAGGGCTGGTTATCGCCGTCGGCAATCTGCTCGTTGCAGTGAATGCAGTGGTTGTCCAGCATGTTCAGCATCACACCCATGTACTGAATCACATTCATTGACAACCATTGCTTTTGTTGATTTACCATTGGCAGTAATAGTAATCATTTTTCCACATAGACTACCATGATTATACCAACCGGTTGATAAAGCTACAACTGGTTGAGAATCAGTATAGCTGACGAATGAGATGTAGGTGAGCATTTATATTGTGAATAGTAGACGCCAGATTTGCAGCATGAAGAATCATTTTCTGTATTACAGTTGGTACTACGTAGAAAATGGGTAACATATTGCGTGAAAAAATACTAGAAAAATCTTACCTAGTTCCTTTTAATTTACCCGAAGGTGAACATGAAGTACTTCGTTGTTTTCGAATAAGTTGAGATTCCATAAAAAGAGAAATCATTGAAAACGCCATACCAATTTGTCCACTTTAAAATATAAAAGAAACGGATTGTTTGCTATCATATTTATATGCGTCGAAATAATGTATTGATTTCTTTTCTCTGTCACATAAATACGTGATTCATTGAAGGTGTGTTTGTTTCTAATGATCTATTCTATTGACAGCGGAATCAGATGACAGTAATGTGCAAAACAAAACAAAGTCGAAGAAAAATATATATTGAGTCATACAAATACTGATCAGTTAGTATCACAATTTGTATTTTCTAAAAAGTTCCATTAGAGCAGTGTAGACTACCAATAAAATACCACCACCAGGTCCAAGACGAAGAACCTTGGGTACAAAACCCTTATAAAGAGCTAGAAAGCCTTCTTCCCTAGCTACAATAAACAGCGATGGAATAGACCAATTGTATTTCGATGGTGAAACAGTTCGAGGAGAGTTCTGAATTCGACTCTTGACAACATCAAATGGAGTATTTATAGCAGTTCCTACACAACCTCCAATAGTTCCAGCAATGAAACTATTGAGCAACTCAGGTTTTGCTGGTAATTGTTCTTTAACTTGATAGATAACACCAAAATAGCCCGCATTCCAAACAATTTGTCTCATCATTGTAGCTTCTAAACCATTGTACAGAGCCAATAT
>JAOTRH010000024.1:1511998-1531323 GCA_034768845.1 Heliamphora exappendiculata | reverse complement strand
GAATTATTCTTAAGGAAACTGCGATTGCAGGACTCGGTTTGCAAGTTCTATTCATGTTGTTTCTGTTATTTCATTTTCCTATAATTTTAGATTATTGTAATTGTTGAAAGTTAATAAAGATGTATTTTTTGGATCACCGAGTATGTATATATTTATAGCGTTGGATTATCTCCCAACATGGGGTAGGGTATAAGGATGGACCCAAAATTTGTTTTAACAAAATTCATCAGTGTTGGGATCTACAATATTACCTATTTACACCTAGAGTGTAGCGATGATCCTTCAAAATCCTGACGAACTATATCAGAAGTTTGAGTGTAGGTTCGATTCCTGACGGTTGCGCTCCTTAACTTACCGGTTTGTGCATTGTGGAGTCGATTCGCACACCCAGCGTTTATCTCAAATCCAATATGAACTTAGACAAATCGATTCCAGCCTGAATCTCTACGAAAGCCAATTGGGGGGTTTGGCCGTATATGCATAAAAAATTCATCGGTGTTATTGCATTTGAATGGAAGCTTTTTGATTATCAATCCCTCTAGTGGGAGTCAATCGTACTTATTTTAAAGAAAAATTAAAAAATTAGTTATTTTTTTAGATCTCGTAAAAGTTTTAATCCTATTATATTTATTTTAATAGTTCTTGTCCAATCATAAATCAGGATAAAAATTTATAATGATTTATCCCTATTTAAAAATTTTAAATTTTTTTTATTATATTTAAAGTTTAAATTAGAGAAATCTAAACCCTAGCAATCTAAATCCTAAATCATTTGCGGTCTCTAGTGAGATAAGGGTGAGGCACCATATTATTTAGGATTTACTATTTTTTGTATTATATTTTTTCTATAAGTAATTTTTTTAATTTAAACTCTCTATTAATTTTTTTTTATGTTCAACATGAAGAATCCTTACACAAGAAATGAAAATCAATGAAGTGCGGGTTGAGTAGAATAACGTGATCGAGTGAATTATTAGGCTTTTTAATATAATTTTATGATTTTTTAGAAATAATTTAATTTTTGATGCTAGAATTATTTATGTAATAAAATTCCAACACATGTTCATATGTGTTCAAGTAATTTGAATTAATTTTTATATTGGGATTGATTTGGTTAGAATGTGCCCAATACATGAACTTATATATATGTTTTATTAATAAGTTTGGTAAAAGATACTTACACCCTCTAGATTCTTATCATATATCACTATTTACCCATTTATTCTTAAAAATCACATTGCACCCCCTAGTCAGTACCATCGTTAACTGCAAAATTAAAATGTCAAAAATACCTTTTTTCATATTCTTTCCCAAATTTCTTATCTTCTTCCTCCAAAACCCTAATGTTTCATCCAAATGCAAGATCAAAGCCCTTATTCTTACTCCTCTGGCTTTGCCGATGTTGGAGTCTTATAACCACCGCGGATTCAAATCCAAACCCACTTCTGATTAACAAACCTAGTTTGATCAAAACCTAGTTTGGAGTCTTGAAGAATCAAAACCCAGTTTGATCAAAATCCAGTTTGGAGTCTTGAAGAATCAAATCAAAACCTAGAAATTAACGAACCCAGTTTGATCTTCCACTAATCTAAGAAAACCGCAAGGAATTCAAATGCAAACCAACCCAAATCCTCTTGATAAACTCACCCAAATCCCTCACTCCCCCAAACCTCTTCCTCTTTTGTAAACCCACCCATCCAATTCCTCTATAAAAATTGAAAAGTTCGAAACTTATAACAGAGAAATCAGAAACTTATTACCCCCGTTTCTCTTCTCCCGCATCTTCTTCTTCGTCTTCTTCCCCGGCTTCTTTGCGCAGTCTGAAGCTTGAGGCCACCGTTGATCTTCTTTGTGCCATGCCGTTTCTCTTTTCCCGACTTCTTCTTCCATCGATTCTCAGCTTCCTTGAATGAACACCGTCGTCTTGGTTACCTGCATCTAGAACTTCAAGCACAACCAAGGCCCTGTCCTCGGCATCCTAAAAGGCTATTTAGGTCTCAGCACCATAATTTTCACCGACCTCTCCACCGACCTCTTTGCCGTCAATCCCTCCACCTTCCTCCTCACGCTCGCCGTTGTCCCCGCCCTTGTCTGCTTCCCCGCCGCCCTTTTCCTCCGCGAAACCCCACCATCCGCCACCCAAGAAACCAGAGAGCCACTCATCCTGAATTATAATTGATGAGGGAAAGAGAGAGAAACTGAACAATATATGTGTGTGTTTATTCTTCTTACATGTATATATCATGTATCTATCCTGAAAATATCCTAAAAAGCTCTGTGAATTATATTGTTAACAATAAATTAGGTTTTCGTTAGCAATTAAATTAGAAAATCTTTACCATTTGGTGACTGGATATGTCTTTAGTGGAAGGAAAAGTGTTTTCGGTGTGGGGGAATATGAGAGTAACAGAATGCCAAATGTGTTTGGCCTAGGGGTAAAATTGGTATTTTGATTTATTTTTTTGTTGGTATTACGTATTTCTGTTAAGTCAACTACCGGTTAACTAACGGAGGGGTTAAGTTGTTATCAATTTTTGTAAAGCAGGGGTGTGTAGTGTGATTTTTAAAAATAAGAGGGTAGTCAATGATATATAATAAGAATATAGGGGGTTTAAGTGTAATTTACCCTAATAGGTTTGGATGGGATACAAGTATAAACAAATTACAAGAAAAAATTAAATTCTTAAATTAACATTTATTTATTTTAATAAAAATCTTTTTGCATACACAAACGATTCATCGGCAAAAGTATTTGAAAAACATAAATAATTATTTTATCCGACTCATCTCATGCGTCGCCAAGTATATTTTTTGCCAACACCGCCATTAGTCGGCAAAAAGTGATACAATAATCACATTTTTAATCACTTTTGCCTACACATTATATAATTACTGATGAGCATTTAAGACTTTTGCCAAAAAATAACTATGTCGCTAAAACTTTAAGTTGTTGATGTGTTCATTTTTACGTCGGCAAAAACCTTTCCAAACACTTTTTGCCGACGCAAGATTTTTCTATGCAATTAGATTTTCGTTGTGCTGAAAAATTAATTTTTGTTATAGTGAGATTTTGGCGAGAAGGAAGTTGAACTAGGCAGTAGATGAAGCGAAGTTATTGGCCGGACAACTAGCCAAAGTACCTACCGATTGGCTATTTTTATAGATACAGTGAGAAAAAAAAGATCGGTAATATGTTTCAGAGTCATTGGGCTTCCTACAATGTTAATTCGATTTCTCGTGAATTGCACTTAGTGAATTGGCTTACCTTCCATCTTGTGGTGATAGATTCAAGTATGTTGAGGTGAACTTGCATAATTTTTTTAATTCGATTCATCTTTGTTGAATTAAATTTCTCTCGTTATTCATGGGTTTGATATGCCAAAATAATCCTAAATTTAGCATATACTATTTTTCTAACGATGAAAAATAAGCATTCAAATATATACATATATCGTGATGATCACAGTTCTAGTCACAATTCATGGTTTTTCCCCATTGATTATTAATTAATGATCTTTTCTTTCTAATTAAAATTTTATCATGTATATTTAATACGATTTCCAGGAATCTCTTCCCAATCAGAAGCATCCAGCTATGCTCCAGTTATGATCCAAGCTTTTTTGAAGTATTAATAGTTCCGCAGCTATTATGACATGATTTTTAGTCCATTTATTAGACCACCAATTATTTTGGATTGTACCTTTTTATTTAAAACTCAAATGTTATCTAAAGAGTACATATTTCAATTATTAATAGATCTTGATTTGTATTTATTAAATGTGTGTTTTTTTAATATTTATATGAGGATGAATGAATATTTTGTCACAATGAATGGATGTGAATGAATTGGTATTTTGTTATAAAAAATTAATTAATATTTTTGCTACAAGGAATGAATATTATGGTTAATATTTAGATGTGAATGAATTGATAAATATATAGATTTTTAATTTTTCTTGCCTCAATACTATTCTGTCGCTAAAAGTGATCTTATTCTATTGTGTATCGGCATGACGTCGCACAAAGTGTCTTATTTGCGACGGAAACTCTGTTGTAGTCAAAAAAACTTTATTTGCATCGGCACGTATCCAGTCACTAAAGATCTTCTGCGACAGTTGTGGTGTAGTAGCAAAAAAGTTGGGTTTTTAAAGGGTTTTTGCGTAGGTTATTTTGTTGTTGCTAAAAGGTATGTTTTGTCGTCTCAAATGTTTGCAACGACTATTTGCCGTAGTTTTTACAACCTGGACAGTTGCTACCCCATTTTGCCATGGCATAGCCGACGCAAATAGTTTTTTGCAATGGCAAAGTCATTATTTACGACGGCATTGCGCTGACACAATCAATTTTTCTAGTAATTTGACCTGAAAATTCAAAACTCCAGAGAGAGAAAGAGAGAGCGGCAACACTTGTGGGAAAAAAGATGGCAGAATAATGAAGCGAGAGAGAGAGGGGGAGACTTGTGAAATATAAATAGAAAGGATGAAAGCAATCATGGTGGCAGCTGAGATCGAGAAGAAGGGTGTCAGAGGAGGTACGAAGAGATCAAGCAAGGGGGAAACAAAGTAGACGATGGTGGCCTATAGAGGCCAAAGGCCGACTAAAGGTAAAAGAGAGAAGTGAATTTTTGGAACATGGAAAGAATAACACTTCAGAGTTTTGTCCTCACAGAAGCCATTGTTGCCAACCCACTATTGAACTGTTACTACCGTTGTCATTCCACTTTGTCAACACTCCACCACCACAATTGTAATGATTTAAAACATAAAATTTAAATAATTTTTAATGTTAATTTTACAAACATCATCTCAACTAACACCAAGTATAGCTTTATTCTCTTCACTTCAAAAACATACATTTAAGTCTTTGTACTTTTTAATTTGCATCACTTTCACTACAAGAAAGATGGTCTTTTGTGACAAAATCTAATGACGAATTTTATTTTTCTCGCTAAAAATAATATTTTAACAAGAAAATATCAATTTCGTCACTAATACATATTTATTTTGTGACAAAATTTAATTTTTCTCGTAAAAAATTTCTTAATTATTAGCGAGAAGAATATTTTGTCACAATATGTATTTCTTTTACAATGAAATTTATTTTTCCTCGCAAAAAAGTCTTTAATTTTTTGTGACGAATATATTTCATCTCAATATCTGCCTTTTTAAGACGAATTTTATATTTTTATCACCAAATAATTTTTGATTATTTACGATAAAATAATTCGTCACCAATAATTAATTATATTGTGAGAATTTTAATATTTTCCTCATAAAAATATACTTTTTCATTGCTGAGGATTAATTTTCGTCAAATTAATAATTTAGCGCGCAATCCTTAAAAGTGGAGGACAAATTTTGTATTCCCTAATTTGTCTCCAGCCTCTCGCCCTTTTCTCGCGCGAGTGCATCTTATGATCCCAATTAAACTAATTGATTGTTCATGTGGAGACCGATACGTTATTATTTTATATAATTAACTATTTAAACATAATTCAATTTTTTGAAAAATAATTTTTTGATAATTGATACAAATTTGGCGTGTGTTGAGACCCCAGGAAATTAATCCGCAAATAAATTCCGTTAGGATAAAGAAATTCTAAAAAAATAGTGTAAATTTAATTTAGGTTAGAAATTTGAGAATTAAATCTAGTGGCTTTTGTTAAAAAAAAAATGAATATATGTATGTAAGTATAGCATTAATGGGGATGTTCTAGAGCATTGTGGAAAGAAAAAAAAAAAAATAAATCTCATCTCAGCCGAAGCTGAGAATCAGAAAAAACAGAGGAGAAAACAGGGCGCGCGACGTGCGAACGGACATTGCCGCTTCCCCTTCGCCCCACCACCGCGTCGCCGGCGCCGCCTTCCCCACCTTTCCCCGCCGGAGACCACACCCCGACCATCATCAGCCACCGCCGCCGGCATCTTTGTCTTCAGATTCTTCGTCTCTGTTTTCTACCATGGACGAAGCTCGAAAACTTCGAAATTGGATTATATCTCTTCTAATTTCTCAAGTTGAGGAGGCTAGACATCCAAATGGGAGGCTATACAAGGATTAATTTGAAGCCCAAGAAGCCAGATTCAAAGATGGCCGAGGTTAGGGTTTCCGAATTTGGGGCTTTCGGCGGTTTTTGGCGTGTTTGGCTTCATGAGGTAGGATATTGACTATTCTTGATGAATTGCTAATGATATGAGATGATTTTTATGTTAATACCTCGAAATCATAAAATCTGAGAGGTTTTACCGAAACCCTAGTTAGATTTATGATGTGTGTGATTTAATTCCATGATTGATTGAATATGGGGATGAAATTAGAGCAATTAATGAGTTAATTAGCCTTAGTAACTTACTAATTTGTGAGAATGAGTTAGAATGTTGGTTTAATTTAAATATTCAGAAACTTTGTATGTCTAAAACGTGATTTGGTTGGTATGGGTATGTGGTAAAGTAAAGACATGATGAAATTGGGACATATAATGAGTTGCTTAGACATTGTAATTTGGAGATTTGGGAAGCTAGAGTTAATCTTATGGTTTGAGCTACAGATTGGATAAAATTTGATAAAACCCTATGTTAAGTAATTAGATGATATCTAATTCATGGAGAATGGACAAAATTTGGGAGTTTGTGCCTTTCTTATTGGATATATTTACGTATGGATGGTTGAACTATGAAATTGGGCAAATTGAAGGATTAATTGGATGATAAAGGTTTTAACTTAAATCTTGTTGGATTATATTTGGGAGGTTAAATGTATACTTTAATTGTGAAACTTGGGATGTTGGTCAAGAATCTAGTTAATTCATGGTTTGTTAGTTTGGGTTTTGTTTAATCGTTGATTTGAAATTAATAAAATAAATAAATAAATAAAATAAATAAACTCCTCGAGCGAGATTGGGAGTTTAGTTAAAATTGTTTGATGTAGAAGTTAACTTGTGAGATGTGAAATCATAAAATTGGAATTAAATTTTGCATTAACTTAATTGACAATGGATAAAAGTGGTAGAATGTTGGAAGATAAAATTTGAAATAATTAATGGGTGGTTTAATTTAGAAAATCGAAAACTTTCTATGCCTAAATCCTAGTTTGGATGATGATTTAAGAAAATCGGGTTAAATGTTGATATTAGAACTCTTAAATGTTTACTTAAACCTTTTAACTTGAGAGATTAAAGATTGAAAACTAAATGGACGATTTAAACTCAACTTTGGGGAAACTTTGTGTGCAAACCCGAGTTTAGGCTGTTGTGAAATTTAAATTTTCATGGAAGTTGAGTTCATTGGTTGGTTAGTACTTTCTAATGTTGTACATGAGATGTGGATATATTAGCCATGAAATTAGGATAAATTTATAAGTTAATCTATTGAATTGAGAGAGAATAAACTCAGGATCAAAGAAATAAAAAATCTTAATACTATGAGAAAGTTGAAACCCTTAGGTTAGATTGGAAACTTAACTTGATGAATTTTGATATAAACACCCTAACTAACAAGGTTGAATGGACTTGAATTCATAACATTAATTCAATTTATTGGGTCTGCAACATCCAATGGTAAATTTGCATGTGAGAAGGTGATGAACTATTGTGTGTTTGTGAATAAGTTTAATGAGATACTTTAAAGGTAGTAATGAGACACTTTAAAGGCCGACGTGTACGATCAGATGAGGGAGCCTTATTGACATTGCCTGTGCTGAGTACTCAGCCCTTGGCATCGCTTGATGTGGAGTCGCAACGAGAGATGACTGCTTGTAGTAGCATTGGTAAGAATTTAAAGCTTTTTATAATAATAAAAATTTAACTTTGGTTTATTAACACGTTAATTTGTTTACAATATAGCAACATCGAAAAAACGCGGGCGTGGTCCAACACGCAGCATAGGTATTCAAGGACTAGTTGACAAAGATGAAAAGCTTCCAATTTCGATCCCCCAACAATTTCGTGCACCAGTCGGGAAGCATGCCTCTAAATTAGTGTCGAAGATTAGATGTTGAGGTTCAAACACATTTGCCAAATTTGAGCATTCGCAAGTGGAAAGAAGTTGATGAGGAAATTAAAGGGCCAATGTTTCAGCGACTTACGGTAATTAAAATTTATGTTTTTTCCAAATGTATGAACACTTACATAGTTTTATGGATTTCCTTGGGAATATGAATGCATTTGTAATGAATGATGAATGTTAGTCATTAAGTATTATTTAATTGTAATTGTGAGTTGGAATCCAGGCGATGCTTGAGTTTATCTGTTTTTGAATTGAACAGGTTTACAGGAAAAAAAACTGTAATAGTCCGAAAAATAGAGGAAACTCTGCTCAAAATTTTAAGTTTTAGACTTAGATTGTTTTTAGAAATATAATAACCAATATCATTTAAAACAAGTAAAGCTCAAAATCTTTTCATAAAGAAAATTACATGATTTGGAAGATTATTTGATATTAATTTTCTTTTGTATGATCAATTTGACATACAAGGAGAGTCGGTTGATGTGGATAAGGTGATCAACACAAAGTTTGGACGTAACTTGAATAACTATACGTATAGATTGCGCAGAAGTTTAATAAGCTTAGAGAAAATAAAGGAGAAGAGTACGCAAGAAGAAATCCAAGTTGTAGATAAATTCCTAGCAATATGAAGACAATTTATTGTATTAACTATATATCATTTTGATAATTTTCTTGTATATGCAAATTTGCTACAAAAGAAAGATGGCATTGAAGAATTGTGTCGCTATTTTTTAAATATTATTTTATTAGATTAAATATTTTTTTTTGTCTATTTATTTGGAACGAATTGTTTGATACATCTTTTTGAAGTTAAAAGTACATTTACATTATTATGTAGACAAATTGGAGATTTATACTTTATTGTTGTGGTAAATTTTGATTAATTTTGTCATTCATTCTATCTATTTGTGATGAAATGGTTTGTCACAGATTACATTATAGTAGTGATGGAATTTATTTTGTCAAAAAAAAAAAAAAGATTTTGCAACGATTTTGTGACAAATTTAATCGTCATTAATTGTTAATAATTTAGGTAAAAGAAATTGTCACAAAATTATTTGTCACTAATTGTTTTCATTTGCGAGGAAATAACGTTAGTATCAAATTGTCTTATATTGTGAGAAAATATTGTCACAAATTGACTATACGCAAAAAAAGTTCTTCATTTTTGGTGACGAAATAATATTTATGACAGAAATTTTTTTGTTGTCAATAATTTACTTTTTTGTGACGAAATATGTTTTGTGACGATTATTTTTATCACCAAAAATGATAATAAATCGTCACAAATGGTATTTGTTTGGTGACGAGTCAAGGTTTTTCGTCATAAAATGTCAAAATTTTAGTGAGGAAATAAATTTTCGTCAGGTACTTTTTGCGACGACTCTTTAGAGACAAAAGTAGAGGATGAATTTTTGTCACGGAATCTATTAGCGACGAAATACATAGATTTAGAGACGAAATTATTTCGTCAATAATAACTTATGTTGTTGTAGTGTTTCGCCTTCCAAGTTGGGGGTATTTTGTACAAATTTCTTCTAATTAAGATACCTAAATATATAATTTTAAAATTGAGGGTTTAAAGTGATACTCTCTGATAATTAATTAGTTGTTTGTGTAATTAATTCTAGTTTCTATGTGCAAGTTAACCAATGTGTTAGAACTTTAGGGTCCTTTTTGTTTTGACAATTTACAACCAGTGTAAAATTTTTATTTTTATTTGAGAGTTGTGTTTGGTTTTATTTTCATGTGTTTTTTAGGTTTTGTGTTTGGTTTTGGTTTTCTAAATTTTTGAATTTATTGTGATTTTTAATATTTGAGTTAGTTTAGATTTTCAAACCCAACTACAAGTTATAAACCAAGAAATATAACACAACAAAATAGATCCGTGGTGTTTAAGAGCAAGTTTCTATCAATTTCGCCGCTTGAGCGGTGAAGAGTTTACTTAATCACCCTATATTTGTAGAAATGAGTTACAGGTTGAACAATTCAAAATCTACAATAATTAAGACTGGTGAAATAGTGGAATAGAAAAATGACAGAGATCATTAGAGAATCAATTTAGTTCTAAAGTTTCATTATTCTCTCAAGTTTAGTGAGTTAAACTCAAAGATTATTCTTCAACATCTTAAGGAGTTTCTAAGATTACTTTTGATAAGTTCTTTATGAGGTTGCTTTCAGTGGAATTTGTCGGCGTAAAACATTGATGACTCGTTGCTTGAGGAAGTACTGAGAATTCAATGATGTAATTATCAAATATGTGAAACAGTATATAAAAATTCGGCAAACTAGACATAAGCTAGCTATTTAGGTTAAAGAGTCAAATAAAGTCTGTAAGTAATTTTATAACTGTTTAATGATGTAGTGCTTGATTTCCTTGAACTAATCCCGTGATATTTTATTAGAATTAGGGTTTTATAAAAATATCATGTATTGAGTTTATGTTGTGATTGTTTATTTATATCGTTCTCAAGTTGTTTTTGGCCATTAAGATTGGTTTGGATGATTTTCTAAAATGAGGTTTTAACCATTAAAAAAAAACTCAGTTTTCACAATGAAAGAATATTCTTTTTTGACTTACTTTAAATTGATACCAAAGTCAAAAAATGATTCATTAAAAAAAATCGTTTTCCATGATATATTTTCTTTTTAAGGCACTGTTTGGCATCTCTTAAAAGTGTATTAGAAAACTCTCAAAATAAATTTGTGCGCACACACTCACATGTTTATACAATCTTGCAATGCCCGCCTTCACGCTTAATTAGTCGTACTTTTAGATCAAAATTACTCTTTTCTTAATAAAAAAGAAATCATAACATACATCTCTCTTAATCCATAGTAGGGTGCAAATTGGGCTCAATTTTCGTGGAACACTTGAGACGACCCAAGCCTGTTACTATAAATGGCACCCGCAAATAAAGCAAAAAAAAAAAGCTCATATAGAAAGTATTGTTATTGTAGCGACTCGGTACAGATTTAGGTAAGTCCAATTCCACTCGAGCCTAAACACATGTAGACTAGGCTTAAGCGAGTCCACTCGAGCCCAAACACATGCGAATTGAACCTAAGCCTTGGTTTTAGAATCCAAAGCTTGACCTGTTGGCTTGACTCAAGGCCTGACCCATTAACTAATAGGAAAAATGAAAAAAAAAAAAAAACCATAAACGGTTGGCTCAACCCAAGGCTCATCCCATTAGTATAATATTATTTATTATGTATAAAAATTAAACAATAATAAAAAAAAATTATTATTTTAAGTTTATTTATAAATTTAAATACATATAAGAAACACAGTATACTATTATTTATGATATATAAAATCAATAAAAAATAAAAACAAACATAAAAAATAAATTATCCAAAAAAAGGTTAAAAAGTTTGAGTCCGAAGCTGATGGATTGCCTCCTTGGGCCGTAGATACAGGCTGGGCTTAGGCCTCCCCTCCAAATAAATACGGTTCAGTCCGGTTCAAATTTTGGCCAGAGACGAATGGACCTGGCCCAGGTCAGACCGGGCCAAAAGCGGGCCGGCTGGGCCAAAATTACCCCTCGTAGTCCACAGGTTCTGACTTCTCAAATCTCAATCACCGCTAATACTTCACTACTCGGAGCTCTTACTGACCTGACCGTCTAGGGGTTTTCTAGGGTTTCTGATTCTTCTCCAATCTGCGGAGCCGATAGACAGAGAGAAGTAACATGTCGGCGACACCTAGCCGCGCGGTCCCGGAGATCTCACCAGAGGCAGTATCGGCCTCCGGTCGGACCGCCGAGAAAATGAGCCTCCCGGCACTGCAATCCAAGATGAAATGCGACGCAGAAGGGTACGAATCCGAGCTCATCCTCCTCTACGGCCAATTCAAGTCGTCTCTCGAGCTCTTTCAGCAACAAGCGGCTTTAAACTTCACTTCCATCAGCGGTATCGGCAGCGACCCCACCGTCGCGAAGGACCTTGGCGACCGAGCAATGTTCTTGGCCCACGTTTCTCCATTTTACCCTAAACAGCTCTCTCAGTTCCCCAAACAACTAGCTGATTTACTCCGCACTGCCTCCCGGACGCTACCGCCATCGCTTCGGTGCCAGATTGCGCAAGCTTTGATTCTTCTAATCAACCGCAAGGTATCACAAAAAACATTAGCCATCCTCTTAAAAGCCTTTTGTTTGCTATTCTCTTCTTTCTTCAATTGAACTATTTGGTGTAATTTGTGGAAACTCAATTAGAGCATGCGCTGGAGGTTGTTTGATTTAATTGAAGTGAAAATTCAATCGATATATAAAGAGAGGCGTCGGAACATTTACTTTGATGTCAATGCTCTGTTTGGTTGCTCAAAAAATGTTAGAAAATTGTTTCTAATTGTTTGGAGCATTGGACAAAGAAGGAACTTCACTTGATTTAGGTTAGCTCAGTTGGAGGTAGGGAGTCTTCATGAAGAGGAAAAAAGGCAAAATGAATAATGGTTGAAAATATGATATCAAAGTTCAATAGCAAGGTATCACAAAACTATAGTCCTCTTAAAAGCCTTTTGTTTGCTATTCTATTCATCGCTGAGTTGAACTATTTGGTGTAATTGGATGAAAACTCAATTCAAGTATGCGGTGGAGGTTGTTTGATTTAATTGAAGTGAAAACTCAATCGATGTAAAAAGAGAGCTGTCAAACATTTGCTTTGATGTCACTGGAAATTGATGTCAATGCTCTGTTTAGTTGCCCAAAAAATGTTAGAAAGATTGTTTTTAATTGTTTGGAGCATTGGAAAGATATGGAACTTCACTTGATTTAAGTTAGCCCGGTTGGAGGGAGTCTTCATGAAGAAGAGAAAAAGGGAAATGAATAATGGTGGAAAATATGATATCAAAAGTGCAATCGCAAGGTATCACAAAATTATGGTCCTCTTAAAATCCTTTTGTTTGCTATTCTATTCATTGCCAAACTGAATTATTTCGTGTAATCGGGTGAAAACTCAATTTGAGTATGCGGTGGATATTATTTGATTTAATTGAAGTCAAAACTCAATCGAAATACAAAGAGAAGTGTCAGAACATTTGCTTTGATGTCGCTGGAAATTGATGTTAATGCTCTGTTTGGTTGCCCAAAAAAGGTTAGAAAATTGTTTCTAATTGTTTGGAGCATTGGAAAGAGAAGGAACTTCACTTGATTTAGGTTAGCCCAGTTGGAGGGAGGGAGTCTTTGTGAAGAAAATATGATATCAATGTTCAATTTTTCCTTTGCTTTTTCTTGCTTTCTGTGTAATTAAACATTAGGTCGCTGTTTATGATTTTCACTTGAGTTTGATGGAAGTATTGTTTATCAGATGGTTGATATTGAGGAGACCATTGCGTTGTTCATGGAACTTCAGACATTAGGTGACAGAGCTTTGAGAAAATTGGCATTCTCTCATGTTGTTCGTAGTACTAAGCGCATGAATCAGAAGCACAAGAATGAAGCTAAAAATCGGGCTCTTCAGAATATCTTGTTTGCAATGCTACAGGTTGGTAATGTTATTTGTTTCTATGACATTGACATTTGATTTCTTTGTTCTTTTGTCATATTTAATATGTAAAATTGTATGTTACAATAGCAAGAGGATGAAGGAAAAGCAAAAAGATCACTTATCACTCTATGTGATCTTCATAGAAGAAAGGTGTGGTTTGATGATAGAACGGCAAACGCAATATGTACAACATGCTTCCATCCATCGTCAAGGTATGCATTATTCTTTGATGTTTTATATGTCGTTTCCAGTTTTGAATTTAAGGAAGCTATTTTTTCCCTGATTTCCCAGGATAATGATTGCTGCTCTATCATTTCTTCTTGATTATGAAAATGTTAAAGAAGAAGATGCTGATGATAGTGATGGTTCAAGCAGTGAAGATGACATGGGTACTCAACAGCCACAAGTTCTTCTTAGTAGAGAGTCCATCTACAAGGTTTGGAGCTTGAAATGTGACATTTTTCTTGAAGTTTATAAAATAACCTGCTTTATTAGGTTTATTTAAAATAATCTAGTTTATTAGGCTGATTTCTTTCCCTTAGACATCTTGAGGAACTGACTTTTCTGTATATATGGTTTCTGATATGTTAATTATACATTGGCTTCATTGTTTAGTTTCTAGTGCTTCTCCTGCTACATAACTTATGCTGCATACTTATATTTTGTTGTCATTTGAATTTTGGCAATTTATTTTAACACCAGATTGCAGGAAACATCTATTAGGTTGCTGGTTCACGTTTATCCTTTGAAAATAATCAAGTACAAAAATATGTAGCACTCATCTTGTCAGAAACCTCTGTTTTGATGTCTGGAAAATGATTATATGCCTTCAAGTTAATTGGTGGTGTTATGTTTTATTGAATTTTTAGGCACACCATAAAGGTACAACTTCTAGCAAGAAGAAAAAGAAAGCGAAATTGCAGCGTGCCCTTCGTAGCATGAAAAGGCAGCAACGCATGTCATCAGAAAAGAGTAATGCGAACTACTATTCACCACTTAACCATCTGAAAGATGCACAGGTTTGTTAGTTCGCTTACTATAATCTATATTTACTTGTGATGTAGGACAATTAAGGACAATTATTTAGGAATCCACGCTTAAAGGAACCTTAAGAATTTCCACCGAGGACGAGCTAAAATCCAAACCAATTCTAAAGAAAATGATCTTATTCATTCATTCATTCAATCATCTTAGGACACATGCTTAAGAGTCCTTAAATAGGCCCTTAAAATAACAAAACGATAAAGATAAAAGAAAGATAAATAATTATATTCTCTTGTGATAACAAAAGGATAAGGTTGAAAGAAAGATTAACTAATTCTATATCCATTGAAATAAATCCTAAATAAAAAATTCCAAAATATAACAAATAAACAAGTGTATTGAGTTAATATTTCACCTCATTAGGATTCATGTGCACAATCATCTAGGTCCTTGATGTCCGCATCAATTCTTCTGAGCTGATCAAAACTTGACTTTGTCGAGCGTGGCTTGACGTACTTTGGTAGTAGTCAAGAAAATTAGTTACAAATTGGAATCCATACCAATTCTGAAGAAATAATCATATTTAACCATTCAATCATCACATAATACAAGCTTTTGCATTGGAATCCTTTAATAGGGCCCTTGAGAGAAGAAGGGGATAAAGATGAAAGATCAACTAAACCTATGTAAACATATCAATTGAAATGAATTCTAAACAACAAATTCCAAATTATAGTGAATAAGCAAATATACTAAATTGATTTTCCACATCATTGGGATTCACACGCATAATCATCTAAGTCCCTGAAGTCCGCACCAAGTCTTCCGTGGTAAACAAAACTCGACTTCATCGAGTGTGGCTCAACGTTACTTTGATAGAAGTGACATAAACTAGATACAAAAAAGGAACTCACGTTGTTGATTTCAAATTAACCGTTGAGTTGGAAGGCAATGTGGTTAGTGATTGTGTAGCTCTGATACTAAGTTGATGCACGACAATCACGAACAAACATTTAGGAATTCATACCTAAAGGAACCCTAAGAATACATACCTAGGGATGAAGGATTATTACTTGCTGTTTTAGTTACGTGGACGAAGGATTATTGCTAATAATATTCTTCATGTAGGGATTTGTGGAGAAGCTGTTTTCTCGCCTTCAAACTTGTAATGAACGGTTTGAGGTAGTTACTCTTTTCAATTTTGTACATGTTACATTGCCTCTATGTCTGAATTCACTTGTTTTCTTTAAGAAATTGTTTTTTTATGCCGAGAAATCTCCCCTTGGTAGGGCTCTTTTGATTAAATCCTCAAAACTAAAACCTGATACCTAAAATCACTTGCAAACTATAGCTATCAGTTAAGAAAACCATTGGTATCAGTTAAGCAAACCATAGGTATTGGTTAAACCCAGAAGACCCCAACCGGAGTTAAACCCAAGATGTCTGAATTTATGGTTCATCCTAGAGTTATTGATTGCTAAGCTATCTGTGCATTTTTTTTGGACAGTTCCAAAGGCAGAATGCTGCAATCAGCTGCAGCCACTGAAAACGGTAAGATATCACGCTAGACAGGTTCAGGGTCTTGCAGGTTGATGAGAGATGATGGGAGGAGGTGGTTGTAGCAAAGGATGGATAAGGATAAAAAAGAATAGATGAAAAGGAGAGCTAGATTTAGATGAGAAAGAAGATTTGTTAAAGATAAATTCTAGAAAATATGGGACAAGTTCTAGATAACACGGGATAAGTTACAGAAAGCAATGTTAGCTTTATAATAATAATAATTATTATCTGCTGTGGTTGGGCACACCATATCTTATTATGTGGTTTCGTTGTTCTATAAATAAACAGTTGCGTACCATATTAGGGTTAACGCATCTTCATTAAACTTAATACTATGTAATTAACATGGTATCAAAGCCATCACCGTCAACAACTCCTCCTTGAACCCTAACCCTAGCCGCCGACCACCCAAACCTTATCCTTCAACGCCGCCACCCACCAGCACCATCATCTTCAGCATTGAAATCCACCAGACCAGCCTCCAACAGTCTCCAACAGTCGCCAAAACCCTAACCCTCACCACTGACCACGCCAGTCTCATCCTCTAGCGTCGAAACCTACCACAACCACCACCTCTAGCGCCGAAACCCACAACCCAGCCTCCAGCAGTCGCCGACAAGCGCCGAAACCCACCAAACTACTACCGCTAGTGCCGAAACTCACACACCAGTCCATTCTTGGCGCCGAAACCCACCAAAGCTACCATCTCTAGTGCCGACAACCCCATACCAGTTCACTATAGTCACCGCCAGACCCTAACGTCGACGAAACAAGTGGCCGCCACCCAAATAGTTGCCGAAACCCACTAAACCGTCGCCACAGTCACCGATCGGGTCCCAAAACCAGTTTTCGACCATTTAAACAATCATCGGAACCCTAGAAAAAGTCGCCGGAAAAAGTCACCAGTTGCCAGAACAGTCGCACAGGTCTCAACAGTCCTGTTTTTCTGTCTCTCTCACTACATCACTTCATTCATTTGTGCAATGGCCTGCTTTCTATTCAACAACGAGTTCTTTGTTGTCCATTCTGTGTTGATGCAATGAGGGTTATCTGGTTGTAGATTCTCTGATTTTTTGAACAAGAATGTCATCAGAGGGCGAAAAGTCTGCTACCCGGACTTCTGGGACTGCTGAGTCTCTGACAGATATCGGGTGACCAATAAGAACTGAGGTATTCTCTTCTTCTACTCGGCTTGTCGATGAGAAGCTTAACGGTGCTTCTCCTTATCCCTTGTGGCGGAAGAATGCGTTAAAATCTTTGCAAGGCATGGAATTGAATTTTCACTTATTTGACGATGCTCCTGATCCTAGTTCTCCTAGTTATCGTACCTAGATACGAGACGATGCTCGTCTTTTTAGTCAAATTATGAATTCCATGGACCACAGTGTCAAGATTTTGGTTGCCAGTGCAGATACGGTAAAAGAAATTTGGAGGGCTCTGGAGGATATCTATTCCTCCACAAATTACTTATCGCGTCTTTATGATGTGATGCGAGACTTCTTCCGTTCGCAACAGACTGGTCATCCTCTTCAGGAGCACTTTATGGGATTTAAATTACTTGCCGACGAGTTTGATCGGCTTCTTTCATTCACTAGTTCCATCAGAAAGTTTCAAGAACAGCGGATGCAGATTCTTGTCGTGTGTTTCTTGTCCAGTTTGGATCCTGAATATGACACGGCTCGTTCCCAGATTCTTGCCGGGACAGATATTCCTACATTATCCGAGACTTTTTGTCGGGTGAGTCGTTCAATGCGCCATGATGACACCCGGCCTTCCTCTGATACTAATGATCAGTCTGCCTTTCTCTAATACTAATGATCAGTCTGCCCTTGTTGCTTCTCGAGGAGGCAATGGAACTAGTGGCCGTGGCCGTGGTAGGGGCCGTGATGGAGGTCGAACAAGTGGGGGAGCTCGTGAGACTTGCTCTTGCCACTAATGTGGGATCCAAGGCCATATTCGCAGTCAGTGTTATAAACTGCATGGAAGACCGTCCCCAGTGGCTAATGTTACCGTTGAGTACCCCCAGGTAGACTCGTTTTTCTCTTCTCAGAAGCACCTCGTAGAGATGACCCCAGCTGAATATGAGCAGTATGTTCAGTCTCAAGTTACTAGTCCTAGTCCTCATGCTCCTGCTGCCGCTACCTTCGCAGGTAATCCTAGTGCATGTCTAGCGACTACTCTATCTGCCTGGGTGATTGATTCAGGTGCCTTCTATCATATGGCTGGTTCGGCAGGTATATTATCTGACTATCAGGTGACTCCTAGCCATCGTGGTGTTCTTGTGACTAATGGATCTTCCTTACCGGTTAAGGGACGTGGAGTCGCTACTCTCACACCCTCCTTAACCCTACCTAATGTCTTACATACTCCTGAAAATCCATTTAACTTATTATCTGTTAGTCAGCTCACTAATGATCTCAACTGCTGTGTGATTTTTTATCATGATGGCTGTATTTTTTAGGATCTTATGACGAGGAAGATTATCAGTAGAGGTCGAGATTCTGGTGGGCTTTACTTGGTGGAGGAGGTGGCTGCTACGACCTGCTCAATAGTTCTCTCTCCTAGTTTTGAGGCTCATTGCCGTCTGGGGCATCCATCTATATCCAGTTTATATAGTCTGTGTCCTAGTTTTCGTTCTATTTCTCATATTGAGTGTGAGTCGTGTCGGTTAGCAAAGCACTTGCGTGTGCCTGTATTATCTCGGGTCAATAAATGAGCTTCGGCCCCTTTTTCTTTAGTTCATTCAGATGTTTGGGGGCCGTGTTCAGTAGAGTCTGTTTCTGGTTTTCGTTATTATGTCATATTTGTGGATGATTATTCTTGTACGACTTTCTTATATCTTATGCGACATAAATCTAAATTAGGATATATTTTTGTCTCATTTTGTATGGAAGTAAAAACCCAGTTTCAGGCTCAGGTTAAATGTTTGCGCAGCGATAATGGTGGCAAGTATCTCTCCACCCAGCTGAAGACTTTTCTTTCAACTAATGGTATTATTCATCAGACTTCTTGCCCCGCTACCCCACAACAGAATGGTGTCGCTGAGCGCAAGAATCGCCATATTATGGAGACTGCTTATGCTCTCTTGTTTCAAATGCACGTGCCCAAGCAATTCTGGGGACATGCCGTGTTAACTGCTTGCTATTTAATTAACCGTCTCCCTTCTCAGGTCCTTGGTGGTAAAATTCCGATAGCAGTTCTCTCTCCTGCAACGAGTCTTTTCTCTCTACCCTTGCGAATTTTTGGCTGCCTTTGTTATGTTCGTGACACTCATCCTCAGCGAACGAAGTTGGA
>JAOTRH010000024.1:1487107-1511898 GCA_034768845.1 Heliamphora exappendiculata | reverse complement strand
AAATCTGCAGTGTATATTGCCACGAATCCGGTGTTCCACGAGCGTACTAAACATATCGAGGTGGACTGCCATTTTATCCGGCATGGGTATCAGAATGGTGTGATCGTGTTCGGTGCGGTTCGTACTGGAGAGCAGTTAGTAGATATCTTTACCAAGTGTGTTCCAGGTCCTCGGGTTCGATACATATGTAACAAGCTGGGCATGTTAGATATATATGCACCAGCTTGAGGGGAGCTCTTAGCTTTATTGTAATAATTATTATTATTATCTGGTGTGGTTGGGCACATCATATCTTATTATGTGGTTTCGTTATTCTATAAATAAACAGTTGTGTACCCTATTAGGGTTAATGCGTCTTCATTAAGTTTAATACTATGTAATTAACAAGCAAGGGCCCTTTTGAGCCACTACGAATAGTAAACCATGTATACTTGCACTTACGTGCAAACTATAGGTATTGGTTAAAGCTCGGTAGGCACCAATGAGAATCGAATTCAAGACGTGTTCATCCCAAAGATCAACCGCTTGACCCCTTGGGTTTATTTTTTTTCATTGACGAGAAATGTCACCTAGACAGGGCCCTTTTGACCTCTACCCTTAATGAGTAAACTTTGGATACTTGCAATCACCCGTAAATTGCATATCTCTCTTAACGTCGAGAGATACCAGCAAGAGTTGTATCCAAGATGTCCGATTTTATGGTTCATTCCAGATTTCAGCCTCTTGACTGCTAGATGTTTCAGTTTACCATTCTTTTTGGGTGGTTTTTACTGGTTTAGATTTTCATTTTGTTATCTGGCTATTTGGTACTGGTTATTGGTATAGTCACTTCTTGTTGGCATTCCAATGTGACGATAATGATGACTAAAATTTTGATTTTTGAGGGAAGGAGTTGGCGGAATTTTTGTGGATGGAAAAAAGAAGGCTGGTAACTGGTATGGAGTTGGATGTGAGGAAAACAAAAATTATTGCATAACTACCAAGCTAGAGAATTCCTGCTTTGGCAGTTCTACCAATTTTTTCCTTCATTTCTTTTTTCTGCTTGTGAATTAATTACTTTTCTTTGTTTGTATGCCAATTGACTTCATGTTGCCAACTCCTTTTGTACTCTACTCATTTTAGTGATTTATGAGTTAGTCTCTGCCTGTGGAGTGGGATCCTCATTGTGCCTAGATATTTGTTCATCAATTTCTCGACTCTTGAGCTACTTGTCTCAGCAGGATTTGTCAAATCTGGTACAATACATTAGAAATATAAAACAGACATGCTTGCGTGTACGTGCATACAGTAAAAGAACAAAGAATGAAAGTGACTTGATCCAATGAGTCCCTAACTGAATTATTCTTATTGATGGAGGAATCTGATTGAATTTTACTATTTGTTGATGGATGACATTTTATTTTTGTTCTCTTCCAGTTTGTGTACATCTATGACAAACTTCCAGTACACAGCTTCTAAACAATTACCGTGTCAAGCATCTTTTTTTCTTAATTATTATTTTTTTATTTTGCACATCATTGCAGGTTAAGATGATGATGTTGAAAGTAATTGCTCGAACTGTGGGGCTTCATCGCTTGATTTTACTGAACTTCTACCCATTCCTTCAGAGATATGTTCAGGTGTGCTATTTGACGTTCCAGCTATGCGTTGAACTTTCATTTTCTTGTTTAAATATAACCAGATTGCACTTCCAGCCCCATCAACGTGATGTCACAAATTTACTTGCTGCAGCTGTTCAGGCCTGCCATGATATGGTAAGGTTTTGCTTAATCATATTTGCCACTTCAATTATTTTGTATTTGAAGTTAATTAACGTAAAAGTCTCATTTTTGTATTTATGCTAGCCTGCTAGGTTAGGTTCCATAGTTTTTAACTCTTGAAGTCCCATTTTTAGATTGTTGTCATTTTCTAGACAATTTTACCGTTAAAGAGGTTGAGAATGTGAGTTGCGTGCAGTGATGTGGCAGTTGCTTCGTTTTCTCCTCGAAACTTTAAAATGTGATAATTTTCGTTGTATGCATAAGTTTTTAATATAATTTGTATTTTTGGAACCTACTTGTCACAATCTATCAAACAAAATCCATGTCGGTTAGGAAATTAAGTAAAAATTAAAAAGTGATTTTTTGGTGGAGTGCTTATCAATTGTCTAGATTCCGTTTAGTTAAACGAACTCAGATATTCAGTTTCCTACTTATTCTATCAACAAATTAGCATCTCAAATTCAACGAGCTTGGAAATAATTTATATGCCCGATGTAAGGTCATTGGCTCGAGTTATACAATTAGCACATAAATTTTAATTTTGAAGACAAGAACAAGCGATTCATTCCTGCAGACATGGAGTATGTGCATACAATGGTTAAATCAAATTACCGTCATATTAAGGTGACTTATTCACAACATTAATTCTTGATAATAAATTCATGGTTGTTTATAAATGCCCAACTATGACTATTCAAGGTTTTCAATGATGCCCTGTATTGCTAGTCTCAATTTTTACAGAATTGAATATCTTTTTTGGTGGAAATTTCTTAAAATTGAGAAATTACACAAAATTGAGAAATTACTTGGTTTCACAAAAAAATTGACGAATTTTCCCAATATTTTTTGTCGAATTTCTCAGTTTATCTCTTTGAGAGTGAGATAGAGGGAGGGAGAAATTACCTGGTTTCACAAAAAAATCGACGAATTTTCTCAATTTCTTTGTCGAATTTCTCACTTTATATCTCTTTGAGAGAGAGAGAGAGAGGATCCCTATTCTTTAGGCCCGTGCGGGCATTAAGCATCTAATAACCATTAGCCAATCACGATTGACTTTGTGGGCACACCCAAGCCAACCCCGAAGCTGCCAACGTGCTTGTTTGCCATGACGTTCTAGCAAGCACGCCTTATAACTCAATGAAAAAATTAGCCCAACAAATATGGAATCATGTCAAGAAAAGCAAAGTGTGCATAAGTGGCATGAAAATGATAGGTGAATTACAAAAATGAGGGGAAACAACAAAATACTGAGGGAAGAAATGAAATGCTAGGACAAGGAGGCAACCCATCGCCTACTCAAGCATCTCTTGGGCACGTGCTGGCATTAAGCATCTAATAGCAATTAGCCAAGCACGACTCGCCCTGCGGACACACACAAGCAACCCCAAGACTGCTGATGTTCTTATATGCCACGACCTGTCAAGCACACCCTTATAACTCAATGAATATGGAATCATGTCAATAAAAGCAAAGCAAGCGCAACTGGCACAAAAATGATGGGGGAGGGACAACAATGAGGGGTAAGCAACAAAATGCTAGCACAAGGAGGCATTCCATTGGGGGGAGAGTGAAAGAGCGCTCATTTCAATTTCATTCAAATTCGAAACCCAGGACTTGAAAATTTCTCAGTTTCTGGATTGGATATTTGTTAGTTTCAGAAAACCAATAGATTAGTTGTGTGATTAATTGTTAGTTTCACAAAACTGAGGAATTTTGTAATTTCTTTGAGAAATTTCTCAGTTTGTACGTGTGTGTTTGATTATTGTGCTAAGAAAGTGGTGAGCTGTTGGTTTAGTTTTTTCATACTATTGTTTGATGGAGATATTCTGAGAAGTTTCACAGGTTTCATGCTATTGTTCGATGAATATCTCTCTCTTCATTTCTGTTTCTCTCTCTCTCTCTCTCTCTCTCTCTCTCAATACATCGAAACTGAAAAAACAACATAATTATTTTTTCAAATTTGTGAAAACTGATAAATTTTGAACTTCGCAACAAAAATCAACTAAACTAACAGGTGCACTGAAACACGAACATACAAATTGAAAAAAAATGTGATGTCTGTCTCTCTCCCATATGAAGGAGGATAACAAGAAGCACTTCTTGGAAAGAAAAAGAGGGAGACAAGTGATCAAAATTGAGGACCATCTTAAGATGTATAGGATTCTCATTTGTTTCTTACAGATGTATAGGTTTCTCATTTGTTTCTTTCCTTCCAGTCTATTCTCTTGCCCCGCTCCCCCTTGGGGGCGGGGGGGTGTATTTTTCCCTTCTTCCTCTTCTACCATGGATGCCCATAGCTGCCCACCCTTTCCTCAATGCATGCACCAGCAAGCAGCACACGCACACCTATTGGACACATGCTACATATCACCTATATCAACCAATTAATCACACACACACAAACACTTCTTCCACGCCTGCACAATTCAAAACCCCAAGCCATTGAAAGATGTTGCTCTTGTCAACCAAACTGGCTGGAACCCATCAACGCCGTGAATTCAATGATCTGTGAGTTGTTTCTGAAGGATCAGGATTTCTTATATCGTGCATCACTGATGCAATTGCAACATCAGGATTCTCCACATGATGTTCTCTTATGCGTGAGTCTCGATGTCGTCCATTACTCCTGAGATATTGCAGAGCAGTACATGTTTTGGTGATATGAAAAGAAACAAGACTTATTGGGTTAAAACTTATTAGGTGGGACCTAGCCTCAAATAAGTCCACAAAACGGGACTGGATGCCAAGTTCCTCTTTTTAAATTTATTTATTTTTGATGAGTATACTTACCACTTAATACATAGTTATTCAAACAATTTAGTCTGCTCATTTGACATGTTTGTACTTTGTTATTAACCTTTCATGGGCCCCCTTAGTTATTGCTTGCACATAAAATCTTGTTTTGAATAGGTGCCACCGGATGCAGTTGAACCACTATTCAGACAAATTGTCAATCAATTTGTACATGATCGTTCGCGAACAGAGGTATTTCTTTTATGGCTGTGTAATTATTATATTTTTCACGTGGCACAGTGGCAATGAATTTAGTTTCTCCACTGGTTTCTTCAGGCCATCGCTGTTGGACTGAATGTGCTTAGGGAGATATGTGTACGCATGCCTTTGGTATTACTCGTCATCCATCATTTCAATAAGATAAGCGTGCTTTTAATTCAGCATTAGAGAAGTTTTTAGGTCACTGTCAGTCAATATCTATCTTTAATTTACAGACTTAATGATTTGATCTCATTTCCTTTTCCTATGACATTAATTCTTTCTTCATTTGGCGAATAGTTGATGACTGAAGATTTGCTGCAAGATCTTGTGTTATATAAGAAGTCTCATGAGAAGGCTGTTTCATCAGCTGCTCGTTCACTTGTTACTTTATTCAGAGAGGTATTAAGGAAAAGTGGTTTCCTCTGTCTCGGTCTGACTCTCTCTTTTTTTTTTTTGTTTGTTTGTTTGTTTTTGTGGGTGGGGTTGGGGGTTCTCTTTCCTTTTCTTTTCTTTTCTTTTGGGTTGTTTTTTCATTTTTTTTTTGTTGGGGTGGGGTGGTGGGGAGATGGATTCATGACGACTAAAGTAGTTTTCTTGCAGGTTTGCCCATCACTTCTTATCAAAAAGGATCGTGGCCGCCCTACTGATCCCAAGGCACGGCCAAAAGCCTTTGGGGAAACAAATGTTGCTAGCAATGTCCCTGGTCTCGAATTGCTACAGCATGATGATGCTGGTGATGATGAAGAAGAAGCTGGTGGTAGTGGTGATGGTGAAGATTCCAATGAGTATGGATTCGGTAGTTCTTCTGAGGATGATCAAGATGTGGATGCTATTGAAGCTGATGGAGATGAGAATGATGATGGTGGTAGTGACGACGACGACGACGACGACATTGATGATGATGCCAATATAGAAACAAAAAGTGATGATGATAAAATGCAAGGAGATGAAGTGTCTGAAGAAGAAAATAATGGTATTGGTACTGAAAATGACAGTGATGTGAGTGACGAGGATGACATTTATGATGACAATAGTGATGATGATCATGATGCTGAAAGCGATGAACATGAAGGATCGAAGGCTTTGCACGAAGCTAGTGATAATGCAGGGGGAAAAGAATCTAAAGCACAGAAGAGGAAGTTTTCTGAGTTTGATGGGCAGCTGAATGCTGCTGATACAAGCCTTCGGGCCTTAAAGAGATTAGCAGGAGCAAAGATGAAACAGGCATTACCAGACACAGAAGATGGTATCCTTTCAAATGAGGATTTCCAACGAATCAAAGAACTAAAGGTATATTGCTTTTTCATTGTTGAACCACATTGACTTTCAAACTCCAGTGTGAATCTCAAGCAAATCATGCTTATTGAAAAAATAATATCATAAAAAATAAGCACTAGCTGTTAAACATTTTGGAATTTTGTGCTGTGGAAAGCATTAATGTCATTCTTGTTTCTTCCCACAACGTTGTATACTTCTACATGCTTCTTTTTTATGCTTCTTATCTTCTAAACATTTCAATGTCATCTATTATGATTAGGCAAAGAAGGAAGCAAGGATTGCTTTGACTCAGCATGGGTTGTTAAGAAAGGGTTTAGATGCAAAGTCAACAACTTTTAAGGTTCCAAGTTCTGAGCAGCTAAGTGCTAAGAGAGTGGATCCTGCCAAACTGGAAGTGAGTTTCTTATTTGTTAGTTAGTTTTATTTTTCTTTGAATCTTAATGTCAAGTTGCAATAGTATACCCAAAATAGAGAAGAGATTCCCACATGCTTTGAAAGTTTTCTGTAACTGCCCGTGTTGTTTACCTCTTGTCCTAGCAAAAACATTTCTGACATACTTATCCATGCAAATAAGGCCCATGTAAAGAAGAAGCTAAGCAAGGAGGAAAGATTGGCATTAGTAAGAGCAGGAAGGGAGGAGAGAGGGAAGTACCAGGCTCGAACTGCTGTCAAACAAAAAAAGGTGCATCATTCTATTTTTGTATGCGTTATTTCTAGGTTCCTAGTGATACAGTGTGTAAATTATTGGCTTATTAGAACGTAGCTTTTGATCAAATTTGTTTGATCATCGTTTTTTTTTCCTTTGTAATTCTTTTCCTTGATTCTCATAATAGCTTGTTTAACATTTTATGTCTGTCTTATATTTCGATAGCAGCACTAGAATTGTATTTAGCACTAAAGATATTTTTTCTAACTCCAATCCAGTTGATAATTTATGGGTTTTGTCATGGTATTTAGGGTTCGATACTAAGTGTTGTGGAGCATGTGGGAATTTCATGCGAAAGATGGGAGAGAGTGTCTTGGTCCGGTTCAAGCTCAAACATATGATTGGAAAAGGCTTATGTCCGAGGATATGATTTTCTGGCCTATTCTGCCCATATCTTATACCAAGGGCTTTTTTGATAATCTAGACAGGATAAAATTGGATACGATAGAATAGGATAGGATATGAGAGATAAGTAATATTGAGGTCTCACGCGGTTTTTTTTTAGTACCTGGAGATTATAGATAAGATTATGTATACTATGAGAGCTCTGGTTCCTATTTGGTTAGACCAGGACAAATAATGGGATAAAGGTTATAGTATTGTTGGTCGTTGAATAATGAAGAAAGATGATTCATCGCTTATACTAAAGGGGAATGGTGGTTATAATGATACCATGGATGATGCTAATTTGGTATTCATTGGATTATTAATTTGAATCCCGCTAAACAAACGTGAGATTGTTAATCCAGTGAGAGATTCTGATTCGGTGGGTCTTTCCTTTCCTTTCTTGTTTTTGGTTAATCCAATTCCCCCAATCCTGCACAGTAAACAAAGGCCAAAATATCCTATAGCACATCCAAATGTGGCTAAGATTTTGTCTTCCAACCCATCGTTGACCGGCTTTTTTCACGATCAAAATATGTGTTTATGCTAGTTATATAGAATGCTCTCATTTTGAATTTTCTACTCACTTGGGTGCTTTTCTTAATCGGACAGTCGGGTGGTTTGAGCAATCAGCAGAAGGAGCACAAGAAGGCTATGCCTCTTGCTGCAAAGAGAGCGAAGGTGGCGAGAACTCGGCAAGATAAAAAGAAAAAACAGCAGCGTTCTGGAAAACAGTTCCGCGGAAGAAAAGCATGGAAATGAGCTCAAGTATTTCCTCCCTCCTATTCTGTATTTATTTTTTGACTCTATGTTTTCTTGCCTGTCATCTATTTCTAGTATATACTTTAAGCTTTGAGGAAAAATCATCATCAAACGTGGAAATTTTTTTTTTTTTTTTTACCAAGTTTGATAAATGTCAAAACGAGCGTATCGTGGAGATTGAATGTACATAACTTGTTTAGTGTGTAGATTAGAGAAAATATTTAAGTGCAACTCCATAACATAAAACTCATTTCTTCTTTTTGTGTGACTCAAAAAATGAAGAAATTTTAATTATTATGTTTATTTTCTAAACTCAATAAATACCGGGCCAGGTGTAGATGTTAAGCAAATTAAGGGCAATTAATTGCTATACAATGGAATGCTAAAATTGTAGTGATTTGAATTGAACAAGATTGGAGAAAAAATGAAAGTTTTTGGTAAGAGAACGATTGATGGAAAGTGGTACGTTTACATGCTTTAAGACATTTAAGTAATTTTATAAGGTGTGTTTGGGTATTTAAGTAATTTGACTGTTTGTGGATAGGAATAAAATCCCCTTTGAGACTCCATTTTGTAGGTGAAAATAATGATTCTCACCGTTTATTTTGTAGATCTCTCAGAAAGATTATCTATGCAAAAGTTCAGTTTGATCGAACATCGATAAGTATGTGAATAATTTGCATTTTATTTTACGAAATAGATAATTTTGGTTTAAAAGGGATTATTTTAGTTTAAATAGTTTATTTTATAAAATAAAACATAATTTGTTCATACTATAGAAGTTGCACTACATATCAGAAATCGCATCTCTTCTTCTTTTAAATTTTATTTTGTCACTCCTCCATGGAAAGGGGATAATAGATAGCATAGTATACTTGTGATCTTTAGTCAACACGACGTAGTGAAACATGTTTCATCTTTAAAAATAAGAAATATTTTTTTTTACTAAAATCAAGTTATTGAAAAATAATTTTGTTGAATTTTAATTTTAATATCATATCAATTATAAAAAAAATTTCTTGTCAAAAAATCAAAGCATAAAGTTCCGAAGGAGGGAAGAGAGAGGGGGGTCCTTTGTGATGGACTCCCAGCAGGAGGTACTATGATTTCAAATGTATTTGTTTTTGAATTTTAAAATTTAATCGGAATAGTTCATTAGGATGAACTAATCGTTTATGTAATTTTTTAAGAAAAAAATCAGATTAATTGGAGATTATTATATATTTGATTAGACTATATATGTTTTGAAAAAAATTAATTGGTTTATAATATTTTAAAAATAAATTTTCAAACAAATATATCCAAATTATATAGTTAATATGTTCGATTAATTTAATTTTTTTTACGAAAATTACTTTACATTTTAACACAACGAATGATTTAGAATATTGAAACAAATACATTTGAGCTCATAGCAAATCCTCCAAAGGATCCCCAAATCCTCCAAAGGAGTCTAAGAATGTTGCATTTGGGAAAGGGAGTTTTGATGCCACAACAAATGGATGTTATTGCACTTCTTTTTGTGAAATACATGCAAGTTTTACAATAACCTCAATTGTCACAAGTGTTATATACATTGCGGGTATTTGATATTACTAAAATTAATAATTTATAAATTATAAATTATAACAGAAATTGTAAGTAATAGATAGAAATTGTAGCTTGAAATAAAAAAAAATAATAGTAATATTTGTGTTGTGAGTATTTTAAAAAAAATGTAATTTATAATTCAAATAAAAAATAAAAAATTAAAAGCTATTAATAGTAGCTTTATTAAAACCCCCATTATATATAACCAGTGCCTGAGTACACGCGATGGATGTACAATTTGAATTATTTTAAAATATAAAAATTTAAAATATTTTTAAGAGAGAGGCGAATCCATTGAGAGAGAGGGAGAGAAACTGGGCAATTATATGTGACTCTTTCAAAAGAGAAGAAATTAAAAAGATGCACATATTCAGAGTAGTTTAGAAAATAAAAATATTCACACAATTCTAAAATTAGATAACACCAAATTTATAAAATAGTATACATGGGAGATAATAGAGTTTAATGACTCAAATAACTGGAATAAGTAATAGTGTCACATGCTATACTAAATTAAAGTGAATCTCTTACTTATATGACCCCATTTGGATCATTTGTACCTTCTATTCCCTTTCTATTTAAGATCTTTTATGTAAAAGGTTTTTTTCTTATTTTTTCTTTGCATTTTTCGTATTTTAATTAATAAAACTTTTAATTTTTCAACACTTATAACTGCATGAATTTTAAAAATAAAAAAGTTTATTAAAGACAAAGAAAGTTTTTTTTTTAAACTTAAAAATGAGTTTTTGTGCCTTTCTATTTTTTATATTTTAACTACACAAATTTATTTTCCAATTTTTATTAACTTAGAGAATCCAAAAACTAAACAAGTTCAAACTTACCTGTTAGAAAAAAAATTGATAAAGACTAGAAAAACTTTATCCTTGACTTCTAATTAGGCATCTCAAACCAAGAATTTCCACATAGACTTACTCAAAAAAATTAATAAATTTTTGTTTATGAGTCATGTCTGATCTCACCCGTTTGGGATAAATTTTAATATTTCCTGTTTATTTTTATTTTTTAAAATGTTTTTCATCTTGTGATTAGAATTTATTATTTTATTAAATCATCTCGATAAGAAGTGTAAAAAAATTAGATAAAAAAAGATTAAAAAAATCACAAAAATAAAAATAAGTAATAAAACTTGACTTAATTAATTTATTTTGATTTATTTTTGTTTTTAAACTTTTTTTAATATTTTGTCGAAACTCTTTTTTTAGCTTATCTCTCAAAGAAGTCAAAAAGTATAATTGCTCAAACATAAACAAATAAATCATTATTGTAAATGGGTAATCTTTTTTTGCTGCCTTTTAATTTAAAAGTTTTTTTTAAAGTTGTACTGCTTGATACAGTTAAATAATTTATTACTTAAAAAAAAAAAAGTAATAATTCACATCTTGAATAATTTGCAGTACAGTTAAATAATTTATTATTTTTTTAAAAAAGATATTAATTCACATATTAAATAATTTAACCTGTTTATTGTATAGAAGGACAAAAATATCTTAATAAAAAAAGTCTACTTTGTGTAATAAGGGCATTGTAAATATTAAAAGTAAAAAGTGAAGATATATTAGATATTTTAATAAAAAATAATTTTTTTATTACAAATAATTTTAAAAATGAAAAAAAATCACATTATTCTAAATGGTTTATTTTTAACTTTTTAATAAATTTAACTTTTTAAATATTATTTATTTGGGAAATATACGTGTATTGCATGCCCCACTTGGGAAAGGAGACAATAAAGAGCCTGCGCCATGTTTGTTTGAGGGTCAAGGGGGTGAGATTAAAGTATATCTAACTAATTAATTATATATAGGTTATGTTTGGAGTGTTGGATTAGATTAATATTGATTAGATGTTTTAAGATGAGTAGTTTTGGGATATCAAAAATTTCAATTTAAATGTCCTAATTTAATTTAATATTTTGTTTGTTTACTCTAAAAAATAATTATTTATCATATGCAACTTAACTTGTATTTGGATTAGCTTTTTTAGTGTCTTTTAGATTTTTTGATTTTTCTGTAAAAAAAAGTACGTGTCAAATTATGATTTTTTTGTGGGAAGAAAGTGAAAAAAACTTAGCTTTTTTTTTACTACCCAAATCAAGTGATTTTTTTTTTAACTTTTAAACCAAAAAATTTGACTTAAAAATCAAGCCAAACACAGGCTTAGACTCCGATCATTTCCATGTAAAATAATTTTTGATAAAATATTTTTACCTATTTTCACTATTTGGTTAACAAAGAGTAAATAAATTATTTTTTTAAGCAAAATATTTTACATCATAACATAAAATTATTTTTCTTTGAAAATCATTTTATTTTAAATAAATTGGTAAGTTATTTTTTATTTTTTAAAGATATGTGTCTCGAGTTACATTCTTTTTAAATTTTTAAATTTTTTGTGTGGATTTTTAAAATGAAACACATGAACTAATGACGGTTGTGATTATTATTTGGATTAGCTTTTTAACACTTTTTATGTAGTTTTTTTTGTCTTTAGTATTTTTTTTATGTTAGTTTAAATAATGATATTTTTAAAAAAAAAATTATTATGAGAAACTATAAAAGTAAAAAAATAAAAAATAAATTTAAAAAAGTTTATATAAGACTTAAAAACCTTTATTAAAGTTTTTTTTTCATCTTTAGTAAAATCTGTTTACTTTAGTTCAAGTAATGATACATTTTTAGATAAATCTAAAAAAGTGAAAAAATAACTAAAAATAATTTTTTTTATATATAAGACGAAAAAAACCTCCAAAGCCACTTCAAGACTTTTTTTAGTTTTTAATAAATTTTTTTCAACTATAGTCAAAACGGCTATACTTTAGATTTTTTTTACCATGATGAATCAAAAAAGTAAAAATTTTGATTAAAAAAATAAATTTTTTTTAAAAATATGAAAAAATCAATTGACAAACGAGACAAATATATTTGTTTATAGTTGACAAAATTTATGAAAATAACATATTAAATATAATAAATAAACAAAAATTCAAATGTGTCCAAAGTTACCACATAGTAGTTGTCAAATAATTATCCAAACAACATATATAAACTCAATACCAAATAAGTCCAATAACTTCAAAAGTCAGATATAAAATCTTTAAAAACTAAGACAAACTCAAATAAAGTCTAACAATGGACGAAAATAATTAGCACTTCCAATTTGAAGCTTTTATTTGAGTGTAAATCAAAATTTTTATATTTGTTCACATGACACTTTTAATTCTTGAATTATATATTCAACCTTCTCTATGGGACTAGTTATTCTATCAATTTATGGGACTGAAAGACATTATGAATAATTAGTTTAATTATTATTTTGATAAATAAACATGAGATTAAATAGTCACTTGAACTAGTAGTTCAATCCAATATTTTAATCTAACACTCGGCCATTCTCTCTTGTTTTGTTTGCTAATTTGAGAGAAATTGAACTATCAAACAGTGTTAGAACCTTTTATTTTGGAACTATTTCTATTTCACCACCTAGGTATGTTCAATAGTCCTAGGACCATTAGTATTACATTTTTTACAATTTTATAATAATTTTGCTGAAAAATCCTATTTTAATCTTGATTTACACTAATTGATTTATCTAAAACTAGGTAGTTTTAGTTACAAGAAATCTTACATACCACTGTTGAATTCACAACCTAAGAATATAAGCATATTCTTGCTAAATTCATGTACACCAAATTGTGCTAGAACGCTAACTGAATCCACCATCAAACTTTAACTCTTGAAAATCCATCAAAGAGAAACTATGAACTAGAATGTGTGAAGAAAAAACTGCTTGATGATATTCAAGAAAGCGCGAATTTTATATGATCATCAAGCCATAGTTGATATAATCTTCGGGAGATCTCATTGTGTAAGAACACACTGTGGCTGGAGAGTTTTATATTAAAAAAAACTACCACTTATGACACCTTAGCTAGCTCTATATATAAGAAAACAATGAACCCTAACAAAACTTAAACCAGTCTTGCGAACGAACTACTTGAGCGCTAGGGATGTTCAACAACCCGCCCAACCCACCAAATCGCCTCGCATCCACCCGCACAACACCGACCCAAGCAAATTTAAAAGGAAGAGAATGGTGGATTGGGCGAATTGTGGATGAAATTCAACAGGTTGGCTGGTGAGTCGGTTTCAAATTATCCAACCCGCCTAGCAAACGACCCACACCGCACATGTTTTTTAATATTAAATTTTTAATCACAGCGTCTCCTTGAAAACAAAACATTCAAAACACAAACAAATCAATAAAATATTGCTATAATGTTCATTTAATTTTTAAACTGTGACAGCGTGAGCTATAGATTTCTTTAAAATGTATATTAAACTGTTCATTTAAATATTGTTGTTTATTGATTTAAACTATTCATTTAAATATTATTGTTAAATATTTAATTTCACCACATCATTTGCTTGTCTTGTGCAAACAATTTATTTTTAAATATTATTAAAATTTGAACTGTGGCAGCAGGGTTGTGAGTTTATTTGATAACCCACTTAAACAATAAATTTTAGAATTTCATTAGTCTATTTAATTTTTAAACCGCCAATTCGTTTAACCCGCAATTGCAAAATCGCCCAAAAAAATAATTAATCCGTCGATTTTATGAAGTAAATGGTTCAGCGGTAGATTAAAATTTTTTATACCGACATAAATGGTTTGGTTAATTAATTTTTGCTCAATTCGCACCGCACCAATCCGTTCACACCCCTATTGAGCACAATGGAAGCACTAAACCTTAGCTGTAGAACTTAAACCTAAGCGAGTTCAAATCATCCAAGTGGGAGTGCAATGGAAGCACTAAAAGAAGCTATTTATCCTTTTCCCTCTAATTTTATTTAAAATTGAACATGATTAAGATGCTTAACAAAATGTGTTTGAATTCCACTTGCTTGATGATTTACTCCATTTCGAAGCAGTTTTATTGTAACACTTATGATAAGGTTGTTTTATCATTTTATTAAATAGTATGGTACAATTATAAACACTATGCAATAAGTTTTGCATTAGCTCTACTTATGTTTATTGATTATAAACATGTCAAGGATAGATGATTGATTAATTTGATAAAGTAAGTTATTTATCGTAACATAACTATTGCTTGTGTCTAAAGACACTCTACATAATTTAGCTAAGCAAAAATAGATTATATTTTAATACTTTAAATAATTTAAAACAAATTTAGCAAATAAATTTAAGTGAATAAACCAAAGAGCTCAATGGTGACTTCACTCCGATCACAGTCAGTCAGAGACGAAGACCAAGTTCAATGCGAACAACCTAACGGATTAAAACCGCGTAGCTAGGAGCGCAAAGCCATTCCACGCCACCCCGAGGAGTGGCGAATGCGTGAGGTGCCAAAGTCGACTCAGGAGGACCACCTTCGCAATTCGACACTCAACGCCATGAGCATGAAGATCGCAAAACTCCGTGTCGCCTTCAAGAACAAGACCCTGGATACCTTCCCGTAAGCGGGAGCACTACGAGACACAGACGAAAAGGATCTTCGAAGAGTCTATCCATTAGGCCAACCTACAACCCCGTGAGAAATACGGGTGTAGGGAATATCATCAAAGAATTTGCTTTTGGTCGCAATGACTACAGCAACAAAGAGAGTTGTTACATCCCCACTAAAACCAAGTCTAATGCCAGATGCGTTGACAGAAGGGACCCAGCTCGTTCACGAGAGAGCATTAACTTAAGGGCATAGCTCTCGAGCAAGTGACACGACACGAAACTGCTTATACCATCGGGCCATGAGATGAGGAAGGTCCTTGCCAGCACGAAGATGCCATCGACGTCCCTAACAGGCTCATTCTCCACTCCATTTACTCTGCATATAGAGGTAGTGGAACCCCCGAGGAGCTTCTCATTACCAAAGTTCAATTCTTATGACGATCGGATTGACCCACACTTCTACGTGAGTCATTTTTGCCAAATGTTGACGCTTTGGAGTGAAAAAGATTCGATAATATGCAAAGTCTCCCCATCGAGCTTAGGGAAGGCTGGACTACGGTGGTTTGACAAGCTTTCATAGAGAAGTATTTGAGCTAGACCGAGCTAGCGTCGGCCTTCACCGCGTAGTTTATCATGATATTGAAGATGCCAAAGGAGGTCGACTCCCTCATCGCTCTAAGTAGAGGGAGAAGAGAGCTGCTGAGAGATTACACCCGAAGGTACTGAGAAACTTACAATGACATTGAGCACTACAACGAGGAGTTGGCTGTAGCCACCTTCAAGCATGACTTGACCCCTATGAGCAAGCTGAGAGCCTTATAAACTAAGAAGCTGTCGAAGAACATTTTCAAGCTAATGATGAAGCTCAAGCAACATATAATGGTTGAAGAGGGCGTAGCACAGCCAGAGCCGGAGGAAAGAAGAAACAACACGGCGAGGCCAAGCAAAAGGTCTAGGAGGGAGTTGCTAAGATTATCTCCCTAACTAAGAACTGAGGTGTACAACACCAGAGAAGCCATCAAAACAACCTTCAAGGAGACGATCTATCGAATCCCACCAAAAATCAAGGATCAGCCCTACTTCATCTGGTCGCCGTCCATGCCATAAGCAATAATCAGGGCGACGATCGAAAAAGGTGTCAAATAGAGGTGCTGCTAACACAAAGAGAGGAGCCACCAAATAGATGAGTGTAAAGCCTTCAAGTGGCATCTAGAGGATCTGGTAGCCTAGGGCCACTTTGGGGACCTAGTAGACCGAGACGCTATGAGGGGCAAGGTGCTAGAATAGTGGCCAATTGCGCCACCATAGAGGTTGGCCCCTCGTGGAGAGATCAGCGTGATTCAAGGGCTCGTAAGCCCAAGCTCCACAAGAAGGGAGAGAGGAGCAATGCAGAAGGAAAAACACCTGGCCACCATAATGCAAGTTTAGACTTTGACCAAAAGCTAAGGAGAGAAGTGGCTAAAATGTAGATTCAAATTGGTGATGAGGATTTAGAAAGGGTTTAGCGCCCACACAACGATGCCTTGGTTGTGACCCTCAGCATCTCCAGCTAAGATGTGAAGAGGATCCTAATGGATCAATGAAGCTCCATAGAAATAATATATTATAGATTGTTCACAAAGTTGGGGCAAAAGGAGATGGATCTTACATCGACATCGACTGCCTTGGTCGGATTCAACTCCCAGCCGGTCTGACCACTCGAGAAAGTCACTGTGTCAGTCATAGCAGGTTCCACCAAAGTGCTAAGGGACTTTCTAGTCGTGGACGTCCAGTCGGCCTACAATGCCAAAGTGGGCCGATCATGGCTACATGAACTGAAGGCCGTGCCATTGACCTGTCATCAGATGATGAAGTTCTTGACTCCAGTAGGGGTGAAAGTCATCTACGAAGACCAGGTGCCTTTCAAAGTAGTGTTTTGTGGCAGTGCTAAAAACTCTGCAACTGAATAAGTAAGTTTAGATAGTGGAGTCTAAGGATGTACCCATTTTGAGGATGTCGACACAGAAGCTCAGGATAAAACAGTTGAAGGCATAGAGTCCATCCCCCTTGATGCTGCTAGCACAGTGAAATTCTTCCTTATCGGCTCAGCCATAGCAGAAGGTGAGAAGACAGGTATGATGCACCTTTTGATGGACAATATGGAAGTCTTTGCATAGACTCTATATGATATGCCAGGTGTAGACCCGAGCTTCATTCAGCATGAGCTCAGCGTCTTGTCGACCTTCAAGCTAGTAAAGTAGAAAAATCGAAGATCGACCCCGTAACATGCTGAGGCTGTGGTCGAAAAAATGGAGAAGTTGCTGGAGGTAAATGCCGTAAAGGAGGTCTACTATCCAGATTGGCTGTTGAACTCGGTGTTAGTAAAGAAGAAGAATGGCAAGCGGTGAGTCTGTATGGATTTCACCAGCTTCAACAAGGTGTGCCCCAATGACAGCTTTTTCTTACCAAAGATTGACTAGCTTATCGACTCAACGACTTGGCATGAAAGAATGAGCTTCTTGGATGTTTACAGAGGCTATCACTAGATGCTATGGCCAAGCCCGATCAAGAGAAAACCACATTCATCACTTCATGGGGGACCTACTGCTATAAGGTCATGCCTTCAGGCTGAAGAATTTCGAAGCAACCTTCCAAAGGATAGTTAGCAGGATGTTCTGTAAGCTGTTGGGCCAAACTATGGAGGCCTACATTGACGTCATGGTGGTGAAATTGAGGACAAAGATTGACTATTTGGCCGATTTACAAGAGGTTTTCAATATACTAAAAGCCAACAAGCTTAGATTGAATGCAGCTAAGTACACCTTTGAAGTAGGGTCGGGGAAATTCCTTGAGTTTTTGGTAACCAACCGAGGTCTGAAAGCAAACCTCAATCAAATCTAGGCCATTCGATCAATTCAGAGCCCAAAAACCTCGAAGGACGTCCAAAAGCTAACCGAATTTACGGCAGCCCTAAACAAATTCATCAACCAATCCCCTAACAAGTGTTGATTGTTTTTCGAGTCGTTGAAGAAAGGATCTTAGTTCGAATGGACTAAAGACTTCAACCTTGCTCTAGAGGAGCTCAAGAGATATTTGGTCGAACCACCACTCTTATCCACCCTGGTCGCTAGAGAAAATTGTAGTTGTATTTGTTCGTTTCTCATCACGCAGTGAGTGTTATTTTGGTGCGAGAGGAAGAAAAGCTCCAGAGGCCAGTTTACTACGTCGGTAAAGCTCTGATTGAGTCAGAAGAAAGCTACCAACCCAGGAGAAGTTAGCGTACGCCTTGGTGGTGGCCTTTAAAACATTGAAGCATTATTTCCATGCACACACCATCGTAGTGCTAACCAAATTCCTCTTGAAGGCCCTCTTTGGGAAAGTTGATCTTACAGGGAGATTATCGAAGTGGGCAGTTGAACTGGGGAGAACGACATTCAATTTAAATTGAAAACAGCCATCAAGGGACAAGTACTTGCTGACTTCATATGCGAGCTAGCACCGGGCGAAACCCCTTCGGAGGCCGACAACCACTATATAAGAATACTCAATTTGAAAGGGATGTGAAAGCTTTAGGTGGATGGATTGGCTAATGGAAAAGGTTTCAGAGCAGGGGCGATTTTAACCTCATCAAATGGTCTTGTTATTGAACAAGCTTTGTGGCTAGGGTTCAAGGTCTCAAATGATGAAGCAGAATATGAAGCGTTGATAGCAGGATTGGAGGCGGCCAAGAGGCTCGACATTAGTGAGTTGGAGGTTTACAAAACCTCCCAATTAGTAGTCAATTAGTTGGCAAGATCCTATAAGGCCTGACTAGAAAAGATGGCCTTGTACCTCTAGAAAGTGAAGGAAGAGCTACAATACTTCAAGACAGTTCGGGTCAATCTGGTGAGCCGGGGTGTCAACTGTCATGCACACACTTTGGTCGGACTCGCCTCTTCTTCGGATGCCTTAAAACAAAGAACCATGGTGGTGGAGTGCCAAAAGAGGCCGAGCATCGTGCAGCAACCAGATGAATGCCTTGCAATGCACTTCGGCCCAAGCTAGATGGATCCAATTTTAGCTAAATGAAGAGCGAGCTCCTGCCGACTGATAATAAGGAGGCTCACAAAGTACAGCTCACAAAGTACAATTCAAAGCATCCAGGTTCTAGCTCTCCCACTCTGATAAACTATAAAAGCTCTCATATATTAGTCCCTATTTTGCTTTGTGTCCACCCTAGCTAAGTATAGTTACTCTTGGGCAAAATTTATGAGGGAATTTGCGAAAGCCACATGGAAGAAAGGTCTCTAGAGTACAGAGCTATCACACAGGGATACTAGTGCCCATACATGCAGAAAGGTGCCTAATAGTATGTGAGAAGGTGTGAAAAATGCCAAAAATTTGTACCAATGGTTCACTAACCTGTAGGGGAGCTGAATCCGTTGTTTAGCCCATGGCCGTTTGCCCAATGGGAACTAGATATCATTGGATCGTTCCTCAAGGCAGCCAACATCAAGAAGTTCATGATAACCACCACCAACTACTTCACCAAATAGGTAGAGGCCGAGCCCTTAGCCAATATCAGGGAAGCTGACATGAAGAAATTTGTTTGGAAGAACATTGTCACAAGGTTTGGGATTCTAAAGGCCCTATTCTCAGATAATGGTGTTTTATGTTATCGAAGTATTTGACTTGAATATGTTTTATGGCTTTGATTTTGTATATTTAATTATGCTTAACATGTGTTTTCTATAAATGGTTTCAATTTGTATAATTAGATACTTTGGTTTGTTATTATAAAAAATAGTCGTTGAAGTCTTGTTAGGCCAACAAATGGGACCCAGTTCGATGGAAGGACCTTCAGAACGTTCTGTACCGAGCTAGGGATCGAGGTCTACAACTCAACCCCAACATACTCTCAATGCAGAGGTAAGGGTGAAGCGACTACCAAGATCATCCTCGATGGTAAAGGAAAGACTCTATGCGGCCAAAGGAAGATGGGTAGATGAACTCTCCCATGTTAAGTGGTCGTACCGAACAACTCCCATGAAATCAACAGGTGAGGCCCTGTAGTCTATGGCATATGGCACCGAAGCAATTATTTCCCTAGAGATCAGACTACCTAGAATGTGGATCAAAGTATTGGGGTTGCATATTAAAAATCATGTTTTAAATTTTTTGTATTGGTTTTATTTATTAATAAAATTTATTTTTCTATTTTAATGAGAATTTGTATGAGCAATGTTTTGTATGAGTGTCTTTTATTCTATATAGTAGTTAATTTGTTGTGTGGAGTTCAGTTTACACACAGAAAATTAAAATATTAGTTCTTGTAGAATATAAGCTTTTGATTTATAATCTTAAATGGAACTGAACACACTATCAGTAGGATTGTAGCACAGTGTTTTAGTAGATCTGTCTTGATTATAAAGAGCAGTATAGTTTTGACTCATTATAATAATACACTTTGTGTGTATTCAACAAAATCATGTTAGAATAATTATTTTTATAAAAATTATATAAAATAATTCACACAGTATGGTTATTATGAGTGCTTATGCTCTTAATCTTAAAATAATTATTAGACATATATATTTAATGATTCATTAAAGAGTGCGATATTTTACAGATTAATAAGCCCGATGAGTTAGATGACGACATTACGTACATGGTAGATATTAATTATTGACAGAATTCACGTCCCGAATAGAGATTATTGATACACTCTTAAACAAATTTAAAAGTTTTGATTATGTTCAACCTTATAGATGGATTTTATAATTCAAAATATCAAATAAGTTAAGCGGAAGGTCTGAAGAATTTATGAAAGAGGTTGATTAAATATAATTGCTAGTGATTTAATTTAATCGATCGATATCTATAATCTTAACATAGAAAGAAAAATAAGTATTAAATAACAGGAACTTAAAAGTTAATTTTTGAGAATAAAATCGGGAGTGCAATTACAATTATTTAATGGTATGAATTATAATTTATACTTTTTGAAGCTAAATTTCAGGTTGAATTGTTTTTTCTTAATTACATTAGAAGCTCGAGTCATATTTACTCCTTAAGTCTATACTGTAGCCTATATATAAGTCAATATAATTCTAGTCGCTAGTACATGTATCACATCAGATATTCATATATTCATCAAGGTTTTCACAATTTGTGAAAATGAGAGAAAAAAGAAGGCAGCCAAATAAGGTTTGGAGCATGATAAATTAAAATTCACACTTTGTTCATGTTTTGGCGTTTAGGAATACGGCAGAAGATCTAAGTTGGAGACGAGATCGCCAGTTTATGTGCTGATCTTGGAGGTTTATTCATTCAAATATAAAAACGAGATAAAATCATAGAGATCCCAGAGGCATAATTTATTTTCTGCATTTTGTATATACCGTGTTTTAGTTTTTGAGGTTTAGAAAAACTAGGGTTTTCTCGTCCACACGCCCGTCTGGACGGTTTGGCGCAGAATTTTTTGTTGTATGTTGTTTTGGTTTTACGTTGTTCTTGATTTCATTCGTATGCACCATTATTGTTTTTTCATCTGGACCCCATCTAAACGGTCTGACGCAGATTTTTTGTTGTTTTATGATGTTTTGGTTTTGCGCTATTCTTGATTTGATTCGTATGCACCATCATTATTAACTAGGATTTTGATCCCTTCACGAAGGGTACTCAACGGGAAAGAGCTAGAAAGCCCTGGCTAGAGACCTGGACTTAGCAAAGGAGAGAAGGAAAATGACACTGATCAGGATCAAGGACTATCAAAAAGAGATGGCCAGAGAATACAAGAAGAAGGTTCAACCAAGGGAGTTCACTATTGGCGACCTAGTTCTGAGTCATGGGGAACACTAAAAATCATAATGATGACAAGCTGGGCCACAACTAGGAAGGGCTGTACTGAATCAAGAGCATAGCTAGGGCAAGAGCATATCGATTGAAGGACATGCCTTGCCAAGGAATCCCGAGACCAGGGAATACAACAAACCCTTGAACTTTCTATTATTAGCTGATCTAGCGATCTTGTAATGGCCCAAGTTTATAAATGAAGAGGTTTCCCTCACAACTTTTGTTTATTGCTGTTCAACTTGCAAAATCTCGCTAAGCGAAGGCTGAACCAACCACTCGGAACCATATCTTAGCCTAGGGTTCAAATAGCCCATCAACAAAAATCCTAGCTTAGCATAGGTGCTAAGCCTTTTGCTTGCTTATGCAGGAGATTTGATTAATCTCATGGACTGAAAGAGCTTACAGGGTTCGAATAGCCCACCGCAAAAATCCTAGGTCAACCTAGGTACTAAACCCTAGCTTGCCTAGCTAGAAGATTCAAATAATCTCAAGGACTAGAAGAGCTCCTAGGGTTCGAATAGCCCATTAGAATAAATCCTAGCTCAGCTTAGATACTAAGCCCTAGCTTTCTTAGGCAGGAGACTTGAATATCTCAGAGACTAAAAGAGCTCCTAGGGTTTGAATAGCCCATCAGCAAAAATCCTAGCTCAGTCTAGGTGCTCAGCCCTAGCTTAATTAAGCAATAGATTCAAATACTCTCACGAATTTGAAGAACTCCTAGGGTTAGAATAGCCTATCAACAAAAATCTTAGCTCGGGTAAGTATGAAAATGAGCTTATAATGATCTCAAAACTCGAAAAGTTCCAAGGGAAAAACTAGCTCTCCTTTAAAGACCAGCAAAAGAGCACCAAGACAGATCTCGGCCAACAGTTGAGGGATCCCAATCCTTTCAAAAACACATTCAAGGAAAATCAAGCCAAAGCCATAGCAAAGTAAAGCAAAGCAAAGACAACATAAGCTGAAATGAAGACCATGTATTGCATAAACAAAGAAATATTTCATTAAATATCAATATCCTTGCAAAGGGAGAGCACAAATTTACAAAAGAAAACACCCGAAGTGCCTAACAAAGAAAGGAAGAAACATAAAAGAGCATACAAAGATTCTTCATGGCTCAATAGAGGATGGTATAGAAGGAGGCTCTAGCCAAATCAGAGAATCTATAGAGACCCCAGCCTTCTTGAAACCTTCATTGTAGCTAGACAGGAACAATTCGTCCTTGATGGCGAGGATCTCAGTGGCAGCCTCTTCCCTGGCTTCGTTCTAGCCCTTCTTCCACATCTCATCATCCATTGCCACTCGGTGGGACTCCATGCCGGCTACGGTGCTTTGAGTGAATCCAACTCCATTCAAAGTCCCCCTAATTCTGCCTCAAGGCTTTGGATGGTCTCCTTGGCGAGCTCCAACTCGTCGACAACTTCAACAACAGCATCGGTCATTTTCTCCTTAACCTTGCCTGTACTCTTCCCCTTCGTGCTTGGGCTAGCCGCCCTTTCTAGAGCTTGAACATCGTCCAGATTGATAGAAAGCTTCTCATTCTCCTGCATTAGAGACAGAAGCTAATCGTAGAGAATCGCGTAGCTCTGAAGCTCTTGCGATGCAAAAAGCGATGAGGATCAGCCAGAGGTACGAGAAAACAACAAAGTGGAAATAAAAGAGAAGAGAGAATTGAACCCCACACTCAACCACAGAGGCTGTGGGGAAGGCTACTTTATTCCCCTTGCCAATTATCAATTCTTTGGGATTAGACGGATTGTAGTGCCTAACAGTGACAAAAGAGGGAATGGAGTATTTTTCATTAAGAGACGTAACAACAGTAGAATTAGAAATAAACCAGGTGTACTTGCCCCTGACAAGAGAACTTGGGGATCCCTAAGGTGAGGGGATGAAGAAGATGAACAAAGAAATAAACTCAACACTAGAGGACCTAAACCCATAATGGAGAAGGGAAAGAGGCAAGAGCTTACCAGAAAGAAAAAAATCTGATCTTCAAGACGTCAAATCATGAGGGCGGGCGCAGTTCAGGAGGCAATGATAGTGTTTTTCTGGTGAAGTCTTTTCAACCACAGAAAAAGCGAATAGACCCCCACCGGCCGAAACTTTCCCATATTTATACATGAAGAGGCAAATTTTCATATTCCAAGGGACATCTGGCCTAATATGTAGACGAAGGGACGTCTGCAACAGCGCATCTTTTGAAACGCGACACGTTGACAGACGACGAACGGTTGCTTGACACGTGTTGCAATGCAGCAACACATTGAATGCAACCCTAAGGGCGACCATGTAAAGGGGGTTCAGTTCCAAGCATCTCTCACACCTGGTCAAGACTGAGGTATAAGAGCTGGGGGCAAATGAAGGGGGTCAGCCCAAAGATGTACGAGTTGGGCCATAGTCCAAGCCCAGACCTAACGAGCTGAAAATCAAGAAAAAAGAAGAGCCCGCTACGAAGTAGCAGAGATTGGCTAGGCCTATCTCCTTATCCTGGATAATGTAATGATGACAAATGTAACTAGGATTAGAGAGTATTTAATGTAATAAGATGCCCGAGCATGAAGAATTAGTGGCGATGACACATCTGTACGCCTCTGTATTGAATAACAGCTGATATGACCCAAAATAATTTGACAACCTGCCGGCTCAGGAAAAAGAGCCTCGAACATACCCCAAAAGGAAAAAAGCAACTCCCGCCAAACCCAAGCCTAGGAGATCGCTTCTTTTTTGCCAAATTCCACATGGAACACTATAAATACCGAACTCGAGCCATATGAGGTAAAAACACATAATTCTCTACTTACCAATACTCTGCTGAAACTTACTCGGAATTTTCTTCTCCATCTTACAGTTCACTAACTTAAACAATCGAAGAGGCTTTTCGAAAAAAACCCACCAGGTAGTTTCACTTCATTTTTCTATTTAGGAGTCATCAAGCTGACGAGTTCGACAACTTGGGCCTAGTTCTTTCCAATTCTATCTTATCCTTGCAGATTCACCTCCCCCCCCCCCACATACAT